>JBCFYV010006536.1:0-10318 GCA_039000515.1 Timema cristinae
CCGAGAGAGGCTATTGTTCCCGGGTTATTGCGGCGTGTCTTCGCCCGATTCCGGCATTTGCAGAAGGGGAGGGGAAACCGCTAAAAACCCGCCCCCGAAATCGTTGCCAGCCTCGACCGTCGCCACGATCGTTGAGTAATAATTGGTGGTGTAATGTAACGGGGAAACTGAATTTGGCCTAGTTGAGACGTCTGAGGCGACTTGTAGGGTTACCCGGGGTGTCGGGTGATTAATACTACCCACCCCGGCCTCGGCCATGACCGTGACATGACTGGATTCTACGCAGGGGATCGGTGACAAGAGCCGACCCTGCCCTAGGTGAAGAGCGCTAGGCCCGCCTAATTTTATTTTGAGTAAAAAAAACAGTTGGGTGATATTATTAATTAATTAATTAATAGCTGGAACTGAGACTAGTTAATAAGAATTAGTTTACAAAGTTATTTAGGGCCTAGGTTGGGTGGATAAGAAGCTAAATTACAGTGTTTGATTAATTAGGAAAAAAGAGATATGTTATTGTCACGGGTCATGTTGGAGGGAGGGGGGTGGTACACATTTAGCAACAATAAACTCACCCAGTGTACTTGTAATAATAATAATAATTCCCCCTTGGACCACCAGGCCCCCTAGTGCACACTAGTGCAACCAAGATCTAAACTAAGTACCTCAGCTTAGAACTAGACATGAAATGGGTGGTAGTAATAAATACAGGCGGAGGGATATTTTAAATGTGGAGGGACCGAAAAGTTTGAAATGGACCGGTTTGTACAACAGATTTGAAACGTTAGTACATACCGTCTAACGGTTGCAATAAAAACTTATAAAATTGAAATGTCAGAGTTTACATTTAACCAACGGCGACTAGGGCCGGCAAGACGACTTACAAACTTGAGACCTGACGTATGTTAAACACGTAGGTGGCTACCACCGGCAAGTCTAGTAGCTAAGGTAACTCACAGGGGGGAGAGATGTTAGGGGGGAAGCTCATTACACGTCGCAGCGTGTTAGGCCTAATTGAATTAAAAAAATATATAAAATAATAGTAATAATAATAACAAAAAATAATTAAAAAAAAATAATCAATAATTACTATATCATATTGTCTTGTCAGGTAAAAAAGGGGGACACCTAGAGTCCACACTAGGAGTGTTCGTCAGTGCACCGACATTTCGGCGTATCAACAGTCCAGAAACATACATCGGCACACGAAACGACACGAGTCACCCGGAGTGACCGCGACACGAAAGCACGCGACTATCGGTGCGGCCCGGTGTCTCCGAGCGTCCTAAGCTGGTGGCTCGTTCCCCCGAGCGTCTTCGAGAGGTCCGCGACCCCTCGCGGCCCGCCCTCTTGCACGGGGCCTGCCGCGGCCTCGCCCACGACCTCTGCCACGCCCCCTCACCACCTGGTAGGGCCTCTTCTCGGGGAGGGAGCGGGACTTCCACGGGGACGACGACTTCTACGCGGTCGATGTCAGCAGCCTCGACCACCGCACCGGCCTGATATTGACGGTGGCCGGTCACGTGCTCCACGTAAATGTCTCGGCTCCATCGGATGGTGTCCGAGACCATGAGACGTCGCATGATCTTGGCGTACTTCCATCGTACGCGCAGCTGTCGAAGGACCGGTTCGTTCCTGGGATCCCAGGCCCCAGAGCGCCCACGATGAAGGCGTCCAGGAACACTGTGTACCCCAGGGCTTCCAGTTGGCCTACTATCCCCGCGTACTTGATCTTCTTGAGGTCGCGGGCGGTATCCAGGGCCGCACGACGGTTCTCGAAGGGAATTGTCACGTCCACGATGGTGACTCGCCGGTTCTCCTCGCACAGGACCACCAAGTCTGGGCGAAGCGGCGAGGTGTGTGGTACCTGGCGGTTCACGCGGATCTCCATCATCTCATCACGCGGGACCGCCCGTACCAATCGTTGCAGCACAGCGTTGTGACGAGCCTGCCATGCTCCGGAATGTTGCATGCAGTGGTTCACAACGTGTGCAGTGTCTCATTGGGTGGGCACGCCGACACTTCTGTCGTTGCGGCTCGGGCCCTGGTTCGTCGGGCCGTTAGGGGGACCACGTTGAGGCGGGCTCTGTGGATAAACCTCCACTCAGCAAACCTGGTGTACTTCCCCGTCCTGAGGAAGTGGTTGCTGGAGTCCCATAGTGTGGTGGCCTCGTACGTCTTCCCCTGATCCGGCTTCTGGACGAGGCGTCGACGGTACCTCGACCGGACAGCCGCGGAGAGCCTTCTCGACGCCAGCTGCCGGTCCGTCTCTCCTATCTGTACGGTCTCCATGATGGCACCTGGGGTGGGGATGACGAGGCTGAACTCGTTGAGGACCTCGCTGAACCTCCACTGGACCCCGCAGGTTGTAGCCAGGCGCCGCCCGGCCTTCCGCACCACGGTCCAGTGGGATTCCAGGGCGCCACCGTCGCCGCCAAGATCTTCTCCCAGCTCCCCGCTGAGATAGCGGGCGACGAGATGTCCGTCGGCGTCCATGTCGCGGCTCCTCCTCCGCACCACCGCCCAGAGCGTATTCCGGGCCAACTCCCGGACACGGGGGTCCTTGCAGGACAAGAGGCGAAAGCCGTGAGCCACGGTGGCGACGTCAGACTGATCTCCAAGGGGGAGCAGACCCGCCCCCCCTTCATGCTGCGCCATGTACACTACCTCAGCGCTCGCACGCTGAGGTAGGAACATCCACCGTTTGACCAACTTCTTGCACCTCCGGTCAAACTGCTTCAGGAACATCTTCCTTACGCGACCCCCTCGCAGAATAAATTGCAGCCTCGACGTTAGGAACGTAGAGACCGCGTCAATCTTCTGCCAGGGGCTAGAAGACTCCCGTCGATGACATCGAGGTCACGTACCATGATGCCGAGCTCCTCTTCAGGTGACTGGGCCACCTTATATCCAGTTGGCACCCCCAGATGTTTATAGGCCTCGCCTGCTCTTAATGAGACCATCTGTGCCCCCTGGATACGGAAGAGGGTTTCTCGCACCACACCCTGCTGGTCCGCGGCGCAGTTTAGGTGGAGGGACGCGCATTTCCTCGGTTTGAAGCGCAGTCCCGCCCACTGAGCCGCCTGGCCGATCCGGTCTAAAAGGATCTGCAGACCGCCAGGGCTCCTGCCGATAAGGACTATATCGTCCGCGTAGGCCAGCAGTGCGTGGTGTTGACCATAAATACGCACCCCGTGGAGTCTCTCCGCTCTGGTGACGCTCCTTATCAGGGCCTCCATGCTCAGGTTGAACAAGATAGGGCTGAGGGGGCACCCCTGCCGGACACCGGCACGAATTGGTATATCGGGGGTGTACCCCTCCCCAGTCCGGATCCTTGTTGAACCACCGGAATACAGGTCCCGCACGATGTCCCTCAGGTGGGCGGGACTTCCATCTCCTCCAGCGTGTGGGAGATGTAGGCGTGCGGGACGGAGCCGAACGCGTTGGCCAGGTCCAACCAGGCGACCGTCAGCTCCTTCTTGGTCCTCCTCGCCTCATCTATCATGGCCTGCAACACAAAGTTATGCTCCAAGCAACCCTCGAATTGCATGAAGCCCTTCTGCTGCGGCGATATCCTGCCCGTAGCAGCCGCCCAGCGCCCCAACCGGTCGGCCCAAACTCCGAGATAAAGTTTGGACACCGTGTCGCTCAGAGCGATCGGACGCCAATTGTCGGGGTCGTCACGCTGCCCACCTTTGTGGATGAGCACCGTGTTCGACCTCTTCCATGACGCCGGTACGCGAGCGTAGGGCTGGATGGCTGAATACAGGGCAGCGAGTATGAGGCAGCCCGGGTCTCTTTTCTTGATGACACCATAGGTGATGCCATCGGGGCCAGGGGAGGTATTCTTAGTCTTTTTGAGACGGGCGCTGATCTCCTGGGGCGAGAAGGGCCCCAAGAGACCCTCCGTCTCTGCGTCGTTGGGGCCGGCGCGGCCACTTCACATCCCTCCGGTCGCGGCCCAACGACGTAGCCGCGGTCGGAGAAGAGCTCCCCGAAGTGACGAACCAGTTCCCCTTGCTCAATCACACAGAACGGCGAGACGGGGTCCAAGATTTCTCTCATCGCCCGCTTCTTCGCCACCCTGTATAATTTTTGGATCCTGGACGCGGCCACAGGGTCGTACCGCCCGGGAGCGTTGCGTCCACCTCCTGGGACGCCCGCCTCCCGGGCAGGACCCATGCCCGGGTGGTCGCGGGGTTCACTCGAAAAACCCCGCCACCGTCCCGGCGGCCCCGTCCAGGTCCTCTCGGCTCGGCACCACCGTGCCGGCCCCCCCCGTCCAACACCCCGGGGGCCCCAAACTCCCCCTCCAGATCGTCGGCCCTGAGGGCCGAAAGGACCGAGACGAAGTCGTCCGCCACTTGCTCCAACCCGTCAAAGTCGGCAGCGGCGGCTACTCGTCCCATCCACTCGGTCTGGAAGGGGGTCGGGGCCTCCCCCGGCACCCCGGGCAATACCGGCTCGACGACAGCCGGTTCGCCCAGAGGAGCCAGACGGGGAGGTGGCGAGGGGGGCGGCGGCTGCGGTGAGCGCCTCACAGCCGGCGCACTAGATGGTCTGTCTCGTCCGGTAAGTGGTGGTGGGGTGGTAGGGGGTGGGGGTTGTGGGGGTGGCGTCGGAAGCCGCTCTGGGGGCGGCGAGTCGGGTCCCATAAGAGGAGACACCGGTCGTCGGCACCCGGAAGTCGACGGTACCGGCTCCGGTGCGAGCACCGGCGCCGGAAGCGGCGACGTTTCTCTGGCCGCTGAGGGCGGCGGGGTGGGGGTGGTAGCGTCGGCCGTTTGGGCGTCGGCTTCGGGGGCTTCGGCTTCGGGGGTGTCTTCCGCTTCTGCCCAGAAGGCTTGGCGGTTTCGGCCCCTTCGGCGTCGGCTTGTTCTCTGGAGAAGCCGGGGGCGGCGGCGACGGCCTGGTGGGCCCAGTCACCGACCCCGGAGCAGAGATCTCTAGCTTCGGACTCGGCGCCTTTCGCATAGGCCCAGAAGGCCTCGGCTTGGGCGCCGGAGTCGTCGGCGTGTGGGGGGCGGCACTGCCGACACTGAGGGTGGCGGCCTAGAAGGGGATTTGGGAGGCGACCGAGTCTCCGGAGAGACCGCGGTCACCGCCTGGGGGTGGGCAAAGTCCCACGAGGTGACCCAGAAGGGGCGGGGCGTGCCGTTGGGGTGTTTGGGGGCCGGGGGAGGAAGGCGGCTTCGTCGGGGGTGGTGTCAGTCCGTGACGTCGAGCAGAAGGGGGTGACAGGGGGGTGGAAGCCTTCTGATGGGCGCCGTCGGCTTTGTTCGGCCATACCGGCGCTTCAAGAAGGGGGTGAGGTCCACGGGACCGGCAGCCGGCCCCACCGGGTCCACCGACGGCCCACTCGACGCCATGACCCCGGCCAGAGGCCGAGGGCGCGCCGCCGCCTCCGCGTAGGAGGCCGGAGCCGTCGGTGACACCGGAGAAACCGACGCCGGAGGTGAATGGTTTGGCAGGTCCCCGGGGCGGCGAGGTGTCCTGCTGAAGGCGGGGACAGCTAGCCTCAGAGCGGGGGAGGGGGGGATGTATGGTGAGGACGCCCCGGGGGTGGGCGCCGCCTGGCTTCGGGCAACAGGTCCCGGTACCATCGACGGTAGCCTTCGGATGGGTGAGGGGGAGGCGAGACGACTGACGAGCGGGTCCGGGGTAGGACCCGAGCCGACGCCCGCCAATCGTAGACCGGAGGCGAGGAAGGGTCCGGACCGAGAGGCCAGTTACCCATCCTGCACGAGGAAACGGTAGGGGGGGATTGGGTTGGCATCGTGACCTGCGAGTGGGTGGGGACGGATCCGGGAGCGGACTCCGACGACGATCCGAGCCGGAGGGCAACGGGCGACGCCAGAAAACGCACCGGGGGGGACGAAGAGGGGGGTGGCCGAGGCCACCCAGAGGGAGGGGTTGGTGGGGGGGTGGATGCCGGAGAAGGGATCGCAGGCACAGAAACCATGGAGCCCGTGGAGCTGCTGGTGTCAGAGTCCAAGTCTTGTCGTGTCGACAGGGGAGGGGAAGAGTCTCCAGAGTCGGTGGGGGGGGCGGAGATGGCGGCACCAGAGGTACTTGGCCTCGGCGAGATGATAAGCCGAGGTGGAGCTGCCGCCACCCCACCCCCCAGGGGGGTAGGGCGACGACAGGCCCCACAGCCCTCGGCCGCGGGGGAGCCACCCCCACTGCCGCAGGCGCCACAGCGGCTCGACGCGGGACTGGGCCCACATCTCGCCATACTCTTCTAGGGACACCCTGGTGCCACATCCTGTGGTGTTTCTTCATCCTTTTCAGGACTCCCCACACCGGCCTCTCGGCACACTCGGAGCAATAAAACTCCTTCCTGTCCCGTCCATGCGAACGGCGACAATGTTTCAGCAAGTCGCCGTGGTCGCTAAACTCGCCGAGTCGCCGAACGTTCGCGCGAAATCTCTACCCCTGCACTCCGGGCATCGCATGCGATCAGGAATGGGGTACGGGATGCGGATCCTCCCGGTGGCACCCAATTCAACCTCGGGCACCTCCTGAAGCTCCGCTCCCCTCACCCCCCACCTCGACGACCACATCCGGTTCCCGGTGTACAGCCACCAAGTGCATTCTCGCCGCCCGCAGGTAGTCAAACGTGACAGGAGGCTGGCAGAGCCGACACACATATCGGAAGCCCTCGCTACCGTGCACATCAAGCGCATGGGAAGCGAGGTCCCCAACGAAATTATAGAGTGTCTGCTCCCCCTCTACCACCGGACACATCGGACACGCAACCCTCCCGGGCACCGGCAATGCCAAGGTAATGAACATTTTCGCGCTATCGGCCTGACGAACTCGGTTGGAATGTAAGGAGTAAAACCACCCACGAGTGGACGACAGACAAGGGATCGGCTGGGCAATCGGAACCCGGCCTGTCAGTGAAAACGTAATTAATTTAGAAAATTTAAAATATATAGATGGACTAGCTCGTGAGGCGAGGTCTAGCAGTGGAGAAAATGCGTAGAGGTGAATATAATTGGTTAAAGAATTAGGTTAAAAGTTAAAAGTTTAAAAGATAGAAAAGTAATAAATAACAAATAGAAAATAAAAAAAAAGAGTTGACAGAAAATATACTATTTAAAAAAAAAAAAAAAAAAAAAAAAATATATATATATTTAATTAGTTAATAAATGCACGGACCTCTGATGGAGGAACGAACACAGGAATGCAAATATCAATGAAATATAGGGTGAAACTCGAATGAAACTAATGAATGAACGTAGTAAAACTACGAGTAAAGGCTGATTAAACTTTGGCTCTGAATTAAAATTCACTGACTGAGCAGGGAAACGATTGTGATCCCACAGCCGAACAACACTTAATAATGCTAATGGGTGGAACCAGTGACGGCTAAACACTTACCTAACCCAGTAACAAAAAATATCTCTTAATATGACGATGGACCGTCAATAATACAACAATGGGACACTGAGCGCGCGAAAGTAAGAGCCGGCCAAAAGACACGCCCACAAACCAACAACAATGCCGCGCGCCGCGCGAAATACACCCAAGTTCAATGTCACACAGCCGGCCTTGTGATGATAATTTAGAACTAGCTCGTGAAGCGAGACTAGTGAGTTACTATAAAAGCACTAAAAAATAACCAAAAGTAACTAGGAGGTGATTGGGAGTTCCACTAGTTCTGAAGGAACCAACGAGAACTGGGGTGTTAATTAAATGATTTGAAACTAGTTCGAGAAGCGAAACTAGTTAGTTACTATTAAGGTACCAACAAATAACCAAAAGAACCAGAAGTTCCGTTAGTTCTGAAGGAACCAACAAGAACTGGGGGATAGAATGATAATTTAGAACTAGCTCGTGAGGCGAGACTAGTTAGTTACTATGAAGCACTAATAAATGACCAAAAAATAACTAGAATATAACTGTAAGTTCCGCTAGTTCAGAGGGAACTAACGAGAACTGGGGTAATTGATTGATGGTTTAGAGCTAGCTCGTGAAGCGAGACTAGTGAGTTATGACAAAAGTACCAAAAGTAACCAAAAGTTACTAAAGAAATAACTGGAGAGTTCCGTTAGTTCTGAGGGAACTAACGAGAACTGGGGGATAGGTTAATAATTTAGAACTAGCTCGTGAAGCGAGACTAGTGAGTTATAGAAAAAGTACCAAAAAGTAACCAAAAAGTTACTAAAAGATAACTGGAAAGTTCCGCTAGTTCTGAGGGAACTAACGAGAACTGGGGATAGATTAATGATTTAGAACTAGCCCGTGAAGCGAGACTAGTCGGTAATAATTAAATAACTTGGAGTAACTGGATATTTCTGTTAGCTCTGAAGGAACAAACTAGAAATATCACTAGGGAATTAAGTTAATAATTTAGAGCTGGTTCGGGATGCGAAACCAGTAATTGAGGACGAACCGAAATCTTAGATGGATGTGTAAGTAAGAAAATGATTTAAAAAAAAATAGATGAAAAATTACTTAAAAAATAAAATTAAAAAAAAGTAAAAGGGACCTAGCCGGATTCGAACAGAGAACCCACAGTCAGATCACACACCGCGAGACGAAGCGATTAGGTTGGCAGCAGTGTAAGCCCGACTCGAACGACGCGCGCACAGTCTCTCTTTACTTCCTGGTTGTTTAGGTTGGCGGCAGTGTACGGCGAGACTCAAGGTCGCCACGCGCTGCTCTCACGTGACTGCAAGCGTCTGGCTTGGCTTGTAGGCAAAGGGGGGAGGAGAGAGAGGAATGTGTGCGTCAAGCTGGCTCGCTAAATCAGGGCGAGTCCAACTTTTAACACGGGGGACAGAAATCGAACCGGTAACTCTCAGATGGAGAGCGAACCGTTGGGGGTAGAAAATCGGGAGTGTCACCAAAATACTCCTGGTGACAGCCCGGTAATTATAGAAAAAGAAAAATTTGAAAAACTTGAAATTAAGCCTAAAAAAAATTTAAACTCTATATAGTTAATCTAGGGGACCCGGTGAGGAGGGGCGAGCTCAGACCGACTTATGGTCGGTCGATTAAATGTTTTGGAGGGAAGGGGGGTGCTGGAATATTTATTTAGCGTAATTAATAATAAAAATGTATAATTAGCAAAAGATGCTACCTGTGGGATGAGCTCGGGGGACTTCGGAGTGTTTAAAAACAAGGGGGTAGGAGGAATATGATGTAAAATTGAATAATTAACGACCGAACAAAGTGAATTTGAGAAATAAAAAGATAAAAAAAGTAAAAATTAACGTATAGAATAAATTAGCGGGACCCTTAGGATCGACGGAGGGTGTGGGGGGAGTAATAATATTAATTTAAGATGGGGTAAGTTAATAACTTAGTATACGCCTCAGCAACCAGCAGATCACAAGCCACGCGCCAACAAATAAAAGATCTTAAAACTAGTTTAAATCTAGTGGAACCAGGTCCCGGTGGTTACCACACCAGGAATGAATGTCAGGGAACCTAGATGTTAAAAGGTTTAGTCGCTACGGAATCTTACTCGCTTCCGTAGCTAAAAAGTCAAAATAAATAAGTGTAGCTAGCCCCAAAAAATGAACCAATACCCCGGGGAGACGGCCTGAATTACCCTTACAATTAAACTTAGGGCTGGGGTATTATACACACCACCCCAGCAGAAAGATAAAAGAAAAGAGATTAGCACTCGCGAGACAAACGCCGGGACGACACAGCCAGATGTCCGGACGATGAGGTGAAGCGACCCGGCGTAGCTCACAGCGCGGCTCTGCAGGCGATCCAGGAACTCCCGGCAGCGGCGCGATCCAAGGTAGCTAGAACAAGACAAGTCCAAGGTAGATAGACCTATTTAGGTACGTCAGGACAACTCAGAACGTGAAGCGTTCTAAGATGACGCTAGCACCTGAGGGGTGTACAGCGAGCGCCTTTGCGGGTTCCCAGAAGGGGAGGACACCCGCAAATGTGAACACGACGTGAGGCGTAGGTTCACGGTTCAGAAGGAACCACCCAGGTCTGCGGGGACTTGCAAAAACCCTGGGTTCAGGCCCGGAAAAGACCGCAAAAGCCTGTAAAGTGCCGGAGGGGCTGTTTACCCGGAAGGGGTTATTGCCGGAAGGGCAATTTGCGGGTTCGTGTCTTGGTTAATTCCCGTTATTACCGGAAGGGTAAGAACGAGGCACGAAAAACGTAAAAATGTGGAAGCGTTCGAACGTGAGACCCAAATCTCCGTTGCTCGATTGTTCCACGCCTTTACGTGCAGGTGAAAATCCAAAAATCGCTTCTCGTATTCGTCACTTCGCTCGCGCGATCAGAACTTATGGAAAGTCAAAGGAGCAATTAAGCTGATAAGAACAGATACTACACTTTG
>JBCFYV010006538.1:0-11289 GCA_039000515.1 Timema cristinae
AAAAAAAATTTTTGGGACAAGGATAAGGCATTGCAGTCAAAGTTTATTGACAAAAGAAGGATCTGTGATGAGACAGAACACATAATAACAAAAAAGTAATGTGCTCGGTACCACTGGGCTTTCACATAAATTCTAACATGTTTATTTGGTTTACTTCATAGTGTTTCAAAGGCCTATGTGCACCTCTCCCAGGGGTGAAACAGACTTATTGAAGAGAACAGCATATGAAAATGAGACAGGATGTTGATATTTGATACAAATAAGCTATTCTTTGCGAATAAACTATTAATTACCAACATTTCAGGTCAACGCTGGTAATATGTACCCATTACATTTCATTTACTGAAAGGAAAATAGCCTCACACTTCGATCTTTCTTGGGGAATTGGCAGTTCTAAAATATCAAAATCAATAAAACAATCCCTTTTCTTATAATTTTCTACCTACCAACTATTTATTTGAAGAAGCCCAGATCCATACATATTCAAAAACTTTTTCCTTTCTCAGAACTGCAACATTATTTAAAGTCTGTTCAGCGTAGGAATTGTTTTCTGAAAGTCCTTTTCCCTACCGGGAAATCTTTTATATAGTAGGATATTGGTAGTAAAAAATACCTTTCAGAGAGTAATTCCTACTGTGAATGGAGTATAAGTATGAAACGTTGCTGAAAATGGCCAAATTTTACTTTTTGTGATTTTTTTTAACTTAAAATATAAGGTTTTTGATGAAATCAACCTTCATTTTTATGTAAATCATATTTTGAAATAAATACTTATTTAAGTGATAATTAGTGTCCCCGATTATACAAAAAAAACAATATGTAACCCTAACTAAAGCAAGTTTGTTTGTCTTGTGACTTTAAATAGACATCTTAAATTATTAACATAAAATTGCAATAGTGCAAAACATTATTGCTCCCTACTCTACACTGCACCTGTTTTATTTACTGTTAATTGTGATAAATTATTTCATATCTTGATAATATAAACCTATTCCTTCATAACTTCTCTTCCCTCCTCCTTATATCCTCGCCTTTTTTCATTACCATTGTGGTCCAAAAGATTCGCGCCTTCAATCAGCAGCTAATTTAGGTGCAAATTAGTGGCATTATCATTTTTCATTAGAAGCCGAGATGAGTACCTACCAAGCATTCAATTACTAAGAGAGCCCGGGTAATGAAATTTAACTGTTTTTTTACACACACTTTCAGTGCTAGTTTAATTACTATGGAAAAGCCCAGTAATAATAATATAAACTGAACTGTTTCAAAAGTAATGAAAAAAAAATGCCACTAAAAACACTGTACTGTATGCATGGAAAAAAAATTATGCTAACATTAAGACTCTATATATGAAAAGCGAAGATCGTGGGATGATGATTATCATTAAAGAAATCGGCCATATCTGAAAAATATTCGAATAAATTGAAAAATGACTAATGGAACAAGGTAATCAAACCCGGAACTTTAGGCTTGGCGTGACAAGCTAAAACCACTGAATAAATTTCCAGTCGAGAACCACAAGAAATTGTAATTCTAAGCTATAGCCCCAAATAGTCATCCCCTCTCTATTCTTCTTTTACTCGCCCTTACTTCTTACCACCATTTTTTTTCACATATACAATAATGGGTCATTCAATTAATACTATTATGAATAAACAATAGGTTTTAATTATTTTCCTTTTAACTTTAAGATTTTTCAAATTTTTAAGTTGTAAATTTATCATTAAACTTAGTTTTAAAGATTGTTAATAGCCATTTGGATATATAGGCCTACGCACTAAACTCTAACTATTGGAAAACTATATATAGGCATTTAATATAATACCCCTATAAAATAATTATTAAAACGTTCATTTAGACATCAGTATTATTCGTTCATCGAAATAATTTGTAGCAAACAAATTTTAATAAGAAAGAATAACTTACCTTTGGCTCGATATTAATCTTTGGCTCGAACTTATTATTTGGCTCGAACTTGTTTGGTTCGATCTTATTATTTGGTTCGATTCTTAATCTTCTTAGGAGGCGGCGAAGACGACCTCTCATCTGGCGGCCCCCCCACGGGGGGCGACACAGTGGCAGCAACAGTCTTGGTTGGGTCCATTTTGGGAGCAGGTGGTGTTGCGGGTGGCGGACCAGGCGCATTGGGTGGGCCTGGCCCTGAAGAAACAGGGAATAGCCGCTGTTGTTGCTGTTGGGGCTGTTGCGTCACCTGTTGTGTTGGCGTCTGCTGCTGTTGCGGCGCCGGTTGTTGTGGGTTGAGTCACAGTCTGATTCAACACCGGTGCCACAGAATTAGGCACTACTGCAGTTCGCACTACACCGTTCATCTCAGGTGTTGCCGAAGTGACAGTCTGTGGAGGCGGCGGGGCCGACGCGGGGGAAGAAGGGGGTTTCACCACCGCCATCCCCACCTTGTCACCACCGTGTTTGTCCCGGGCTTTGTCTCGGCGATGCCCACTCGAGCCACGCTTACTGCCACTCGCACTCACCTCCTCCTCCTCCCCTGCTCCACTACCACCCAACCCCCTGCACCATTGTTTGTAGTCCCCACTGCCACCTGCAAGCCCGCCCCCACCACCAGCCGGGAGCGGGTGCTTGCCCTTCACCCCGTCCACCGCACTCACTTCTCCACCATTCTGTTCTCCCGGTTTCACTACTCGTGCTTCGCTCATAGACGTCTTGGTACCTACCGGCTTTAGTCCGTTAATCTTCATCTTTAGTCACTTGTCTACAGGTAGCCGAAATGCCGACGGCCATTACCACTTTTCCCACCGTTGCTCCGTCGAACCATGCCACCCCCGGCATGTTGGCGGAGCCGCCGCCGCGGCCGCCCCACCAACCCCATCGCCCCCGCTCATCTCGTGTTCGTTTTCTCTACTATATCCCATCCAAGCAATATCTATCACCGAATCCCAATGTCCCTCAACTCATTAAGCGTCGTACTCGAAGTTGGAGTCGCTGGTTTCCCCTTCGCCGCCGCTCCTGGGGTCTGCACCTTCGCTCGTGTCCGCCGGACAGCGGGCTGTCCTCACTCATTGGGCTAGACCAGCCGCAGAGCCGGGTCACGTGCGAGCCGTGGCCGGGGAGAAGAGCTTGCCCCTGCCCCGGCACGGCCCGTACCCTTCAGACATCGAGCCCCTTGCACAGAGCACAACGCCACAGTTATACACACGTTTTGCATTGACACGGCAGATTGTTTTTTCTCCACCTTCGTTTTATAATGATACACAATCAAGCACAGAAAAAATAACAAACTTTGTGAAATTTAAAATAGTTTTGAAAGAATTAAAAATATTTAACACTTGCAAATGTAAAAAAGTTCTTAGATCGCTTTTTAAAAAAATTAGAAAAAGATTGAAGCTTTTAAATGAAAATATTACTAAACTAAAACAGACCGTAGGCCCTAATTTGTTTTCAGACCTTTTAATGTTAAGTTAACAAAAACTTATTATTCTTGCGATTTGTCTGGGGGAAATTTTAATAGACAAACGATATTCCAATTTGTACATTTGTTGGCATTAAGACTGGCGGGAAAACTAGTAACTAAATACACTAGCCTATTTGGTTTGATCACAACATGAAATGGAGCTAAGCTATTTTTACAGCGCTAGGTACGCGTGAGCGACCGAGGTTCGAATTCAGCTGTTCATAGAGGGGATGGTTTTATTTTTTATAGCCTTTTTTTCTCGGCAAGTGCAATTATTTTTTTAAAATATCCATCCATCTAACCACATACCTAGCGTTGCGGTGGTATTTAATAACCACTTTGCATTGCGTCTAAACAAAATATAAACCTCATTCCTCTTGTGATCATGTCTGCAGAGCGTGATTTAGCAATCAAGTGTAAAAGTTCCAGAACCCAATGTTGACCCACTCGCTGAATTCACGCTTAGTTTAGAGTTAGAATACTTTAGTACGGTAGTTTTAAAAAGGCTGCTATAAAAAAGTACAATCATCGTATTTTTTTGTGTCGATAAAAACTAAATTCAAAGAACGAGTTTTATTATGTAATGTGCGACAAAAAAAAAAGAACGAACAAAATAATGCTTTGCCATGATACAATACAAACAAAAAATTTCAGTGATATAAAAGAAACTAAAGTAGAACCATAAAAACTTTTTAAAAAAACTAAGGCGAACATCCAATAAAACCTTTCAGAGAAAGCATATGCTCGAATTAACAGTTTTTTATTGATTTCCCTTGCTTGAAAAATATGTTTTAACTGAAAAATTAGATTAAAGATTTTCTTTTAAACTATCAAACTTAAAAGTGTTTTTTTAATACTTTAATATAGCCTAACTTGTTAGAGATACGTGTAAAGATAGCAATATGATCACATGAATGCTTTCTTAACTCAATATTTACTATTTCATAGAACAAGTACATCTCTCTCTATATGGCAGTTTGTAATTATTAATATTTATCTTACTATGTAAACATTTGAAATTTATTTTAAATCCTGGAAGAGTAGTTCAGAAGCCGTTAGATTTTTGGGACTTGTGCCTTTACGGGGTCAAAATTCTTAAATAACTTTGTACATTTCATAGTGTTCGCCGCTTTTACACATTAAATTGTTTAGCATTTTTGCGCGGAAAATAATATGTCTAACTTGTCGGGTGGACAAAACTACGGGATATTTTTTAAAAAAAAGGTCAATCCCTAATTTTTATATACAATTACTTTAAAAAGACTGAAGCGCATGCTCGTCTCTAACTCTCTTTAACGGCTTGCAATTGAGAAGGCGTGCCAACAGTTGACAAAACTCGGCCAACCAAAAAAGTTTCCAAAAATCAGGAACTTAGTAAAGCAGCGATTTCCAACCTGTTCCAATTCACGGTACAATGAACAAGGATTTAAAATGGTCCCAAAGGCACACCATGATTTTTTTGAGGAAAATTTTTAAAAATTATTAAAAATAACGAGTATTAAGATTGTGTTCAATAGTTCAATAGGTAAAATTATAATAATTGTGTTAGGTTTTATTTTTAATGTTGCTAATGGATTTCAAAAATAATTTTTTTTTATTCCTAAAAGTTTTTCCTCGCTTTTTTTTTAATTCCCCCAGGACTTCCGCAGCACACCTGCCGACCCTTCGCGGCACAACGGTTGAAAAAACGATGTAGTCCACTCCACACGTACAAAAAATAGCCCGAAACAAAGCATCTACAATTGTCCCTAAGCAAAATACTCGCGAACGAAAACATTGAGCAACTGCAATCTTTTTTACGAGAACCGCAAACAAATTTCCTGGGCAGCATTGTATATGGACTGCATAATTTCCACACTTTAAAAACAAAGCGCTTTATATCTCCGGTCATCGATACTCCTACTTCCTTTTGGTTCATATTTCTGCAGGGGGAACAATAGGCCTTGTTACCCAACAAAATAATAAACAAAAACGTTTATTAAGTCCTCGAGAGTTTTATGTGCTCAATATCCCACGGGGCCATAGTTTGAGACTCCTCGACGGAATACAAATGCAGATGTCCACGGTATTTTATACAAACATCTGCCCGCGTGTTTGTCGACAAATGTTTCCCATGTGAAACTTCAAGCGCGGCGTATTATGTTGTGTGTGTGGTTTATATATATATATCTATATATATATATTTTCACTCTGCATATTTTCAAACCCTTACATCTAAAAACCAAATGAATAAGTTGGGCGAGGAAGGGGAGCTATAATATTGTGTATTAAATTAAAATTATTTGATTTTTTATGTTTTAAAAATTGGGGTCTGGTGATAGGTTATCTCTTGGGTTGTCCCCCCCTCCCCATCTAACCTGCCAACCGAACAGGTTTCCGCATTTAAATTCGCTAGTGGGGTAAACAATGTGGCATGGCGGGAAACCGTTCAGGGAACAACTCCAAACACCTGGATGAGTTTCAAGCCCCCGTACAACCCTTTAACAAGTAAAACAAAAGTATATTCAGCTTCATCCTCACTTCTGCAGATGAATCTGCTTTTGGAACACCCATATCTTTGTTAAAAAAAACTCCCATTTTTGTTTATGCGCCTTTCGTGCGTCCCCTTTATTGGTGGATCGAGAGTAGCCCCTACTCTGGACCGACACTGCTATAAAAATAGGGGATGCAAGAGAGAGGCATGCAAAACAACCACATGGATTCTGTCTGTTTGGGTTTATAAATGTTAAAAATAGTCAAATGTGTATTCGATCACTCCAAAAAATTGTTAAAGCAGACGGATTGTTAGAATTTTTTTCGGAAATGTCATAAAAAGATACGGAATGTAAGATAAGCGAGATATATTACTAGATACAATTTTCTGTTTAGGGAAAAAGAAGCGTGTTTATGAATTTATAACTTGAGGCATTGTGTACAATCTGTGGGGGTTAATTTATTGAGGGGTTTTCGGTCCCGCGCTAAAGCCAATGGGACGGGGCCCCCCGCCTTTCCTGTTAGAAAAAAGTGTTTTAAAAGTGACCCGCAATGATTAATAGGGGGAATTTTAATTTTAAAAATTTTATTGCTAAAAAAGCCAAAAGGGCCCTAAACTCATCCTGACAATTTTTAAACCCCTTCCCCCGATAAAGCTAGAAACTTAAAATTTAGCGAACTTTTGCTTCTACCCTGTATTAAAAATTTGCCCCGGGTTTCTTTTACCCGTTGGGGTTTTTCCCCCCTTAGGGCAAATGTGTAATGGAAAAGGGTGATTGTGGGGATGAAATGGGAGGGCCCTTTTAGTTTAACGGGGGAAACCGAACCACGGGTGGCCTGGCCCCCCCAAACTTTTCCCAAGAGGGCTTGTCAGGGGTAAAGGGAAAGGGTTTTTTGGGGTAATCGGGAATAAATCCGTCCCGGGGGAAACCGGGATTAAAAACCCCTGACCCCAGCAAAATTCCGACCCTTCCCCCTAGACCACCAGGTTACCCTACTAGCCTGTAACCAAAGGTTTTAAAAGGTCTGTGGGGGCCCATTTTTTTTGGGGGTCTTTTGTGGTTTAAACCCGGTAAGACCTACCCAAAAAAAAAGGGTCTGGAAAATTTAAAATTTATTTTTCTTTCCCCTTGCAAAGAAACAAAAGGGGATTTTTGGGGGCAAACCCCCCAACCCGAGAAAAAGCGAGTGATAATATAAAGCGAAACGGGGCCTTTTTGGAGGGGATGTTTTTGGGGTTTTGTCAGGGCCCGGGAAAGGGGGTTTTTGTTAACAAAAAAAAGTAAACTTATTTTTATGCAACTTTTTTTGGTTGGGGCTTATTTTTAGAGCAAAACCCCCCCCTAAAAATTTTAAGGCCATACAAAACAAAAAAAGGGAAAGGGCCCCCCGAGTATAGGGGCGGGACTATCAAAAGTATGGATGTGTGCCAAGATTTAAAAGCAAAGCAAACCCGAGAAAGTATTACAATCAAGTTCGCGAAAAAACAAAAAAAAATTGATAATATTTTGTTAAAGACGGGATGAAAAATAAATAGCACAGTATTGTGATTTTTTAAAAAAAAAAAACGCATATGTTGATTTTAAAAAAAGTCTTGTCTGTCTGTTTTTAAAGAGCGATGCGTGATATTAACCCTATGCAAGGGCTTAATTTAAAAATTTGTAGCCCCCGTGTATGAAAATATGCAAATTCAAAGCCCTTTAAACTTAAGATTTGGATTTGTTTTATTAATTAAAAAAGGGGTCAGAAAAAATAAAGTGAAGTTTTTTTCTCTCTCTTTGAAGCAAAAAAAAAGCTTTTCCCGGGGTTGCCAATCCAAACAATTGCGTGGTTACCCCATGCAACGAAAGGGAAATCCTGGGGTTTAAAAAAATTTGGAAAAGAAAAATTAAAAGTAAGCCCATCTATGAAAGTAAGAAATTCGTTTTATGTTTTTTAGGGGAGGGGGGGGGGGGAAACAAAGGGTAAAAAAGAGTAAACTTGGAAAAAATAACATGTAAATTCCCAAAAGAAATTTCCGTAGGGAAAAAGTGATTTTTGGGGAAAACCAAACAAAAAATCGAGAAAGGGGTCCCAATTTTTACCCCGGTTTTTTTTTTTAGAAAATTTAAAAAACAACGTATTTGTGACTTTTTTGATTTCATTTTACCGTATTATTATTAATTGTGTTATTTGATAGGTATTGATAAAAAACCCTTTAAATGTGACAGCTGCATTTTCACATGGCCTATGGTTCGTGAAAGTAGATCTAATAACTTTTCCCGCTGTCAGCTTAAGATCTTCCTATGAAAAAAATTGGGATGTAATTTAAAATTGAAAACCAAAAAGAAAAAATACAAGTTGGATTGAAAAAAACGGAATGTAGATAAACGTGTACCTAAATAAAATACAAGTTGGGTTGAATAAAAAAATTTTTTATTTTTTATTCCAAAAAATCGGGTGTTTGGGAAACAAAAATTTTGAGGGGGGTTTTGAAATAGATTTTACCAAACTTTCGGTTTTAAAAAGGGGTTTTGGGGAAAAAATCCTGTTTCAATTAGTAAATAGAATTCAAAAAAGGGGGGGTGTTAAAAAATCCGCCATTTTGTTTAATTTAAATAAAGACCCAAAGCACGTGCGATCTGTTTGGTTAAAGGAAAGTGAAAGGGGGAAACCCAAAAAAAAATTGTAAAATCTTTTAAAAAAATTGTAATGAGTAAATAGTGCTCATTATAAAAGCAATCCTTTAAAAAAATGTTTTAAAAAAAATCTTTCTGCAAAAAATCTAGAACACTGGAACGGTTTTTCAACCCGGGGTTTTAAATCAATATCGAAAAAGGGGTAACTTCAATCCCCCTTTAAATTGGGAAACCCTTAAGGCAAAAAAACTGGCTTTTCATTTCACAAACTATATTGGTATTTCATAAAATTACTTAGTAAATTTATTACTTCCCTTTATTAGCTTTACCCATTATTTTTTTAATTATTAGATATTTTTTTTAAACTTAGCACCGGTCTCACTACACCTTTCGGGGTTAAGTTAGGTATAATTACGTTAAGGGAAATTAAAGAATTGTGAAGGTTGAATATAGGGGGAAGTAAAACCCGCATTTGGGGGAGGGGGAAAAACACCCTTTTAAAAAAAAAAACCCCCAAATTCACCCGAGCGGGGATTCAAACCCTCGATTCCCCGTCCTCGGATTCCAGTCAACAAGAAACCTCGCTTTTAGCTAAACTACCCCACCGAGGGGGTTATTATTATATGGGAAAAAATTTAAACCCCAACCCGAAATTCCCAAATTTGGCATTTTTTGAACCAAAAACCACTGATTTTGATCCCAAGAAAAAAAAGGCGGTTTTCTTTTTTTTAAAATTCCCTTCCCTCAATTTTTTGCCCAAAATTTTTGTTTAAAAATTTTGCCATCAAACTTTAAACTACCCCCTAAAACTAAAAGTGGTTCCCCAAAAATTTTTCCCCTAAAACCCCCCTTTGGTGGGAAAATAAAATTTTCCCACCCCCCTCAAACCCCTTACTTTTTGGGAATTTATATAAAAAAATTTTTTATAGCCCACTTCTTTATTTTATATAAAAACCCCAAATGTAACACTGGGCACCCAAATGGTACCAAAAATACAAAATTATTTTTTATGTTTTTTTTTTTAAAAAAACTTTTTGTTTTTTTTTAAAATCAGTTTTTTGAATTTATTGGGTTAGATGTTGACATTGCACCCCCCGAGTCGTTTTCCGTTTCCTGTGGGCGACGCTGTTTGTTATTATGAGAGTCAAGGTTGAATTTGGGTGGTTTTGCGCGTGGCCACAACGGGGGGCATGGGCCGCTTTTTTTCAAAATGTGCCCCACAACCCTTGGCTCCATCAGTATCAGACTCAGTGGGGGAAATTTTTAAAATATTTATTTTTAAAAAATTAAAATTTAGCATTAAAGAAAATTGGTTTGCCATATTTTAAAAACCCGAATAAAGGACGTTTCCCAAAGGCCCCCAGTAAGAAAAAATGTGTTTTTTTTCCGTTTTTTGTATACTGTTCAAAATTATTTTAATATTAGTGCATTCTATAAGGCTCCAACATATATTTTTTTGGTAAAAGGGCTTTTTGGTTTAAAAATTTAAAAGGGGAAACCGGCTTGAGGAAAATAGGAGGAGGTTGGGGGGGGCGAATCCAAGGTTTGTTTTGCTTGAAAAAACCCCGGCCCTGCCCCAATTTAGGTGATCACAGAATTTTTTACAACAAGTTTGCAATTTACCAACAAGAAAAAATTTTTAATCAAAATTTTACTTGGGAAAAAGGGTGATTTAAGTAAATAATTAATATATATTTTTAAAATTTTTAATATATTTAATATTTTTTAATATATAATAAAATTAAAATATTAAAATTTTTTTTAGTTATTTCAAATTGCCCACCCCCCCCCCTCGGGCCCGGGTTGGGGAATTAAAGGTTCAAACCAAAACCGTTTCCCCCCCCGCAGAAAAGAAAAATTTAATCGTTTTTTTAAAAAATTTAAAAAGTTTAAATGTTAAATGTAATCAAAAAAATACTTTGTTTGATTTTTAAAATAGCGATGTTTTGTGCAAAACAACCCCATATTAAAACGTTTAAAAATTAGTTTTTTCCCGAGTTTAAGTGTAACCCTTTCCCCAAAAAGAGCTATAGGAAAACAATTAGATCATACAATCCCTTTTTGGCAACCTATTTAGATCTCATTTAATTTAATGTTTAAACGGGAAAAAGGGGGTACCCAAAGACCTTTAAATTTAAAAGTCCACACATAATTAGGAAAAAGAGGGTCGTCCCAAATGGGGGGGTTTAAAAATAAAAACCCCGGCCCTTTCGACCCCGGTCGCCCCGTTTTTTTTGACCCGAATGTTTTTTACCCAGCCATAGTAGTAATAGTTATTTAAGAAGAAAATAATCTAAAAAAAAAAACATGTCCACCCCATTAATATGCCCGAGACTTTCTTTATGGACATTTTTATACCTTATTTAAAAAACCCAAAAAGGCCCGAAATAGATTTTTTCAGTGTAGCTTTTTTTTTTTCGAAAATTTGCTATACGTCAGATAGGGCATTGAAAAAGAAAAAAAACGAGAATGAATAAATCGATTTTCCCCCGGAAAGAAAAAAGGGGGGCGGTCGCCCTTGAGGGAAGATGAGCCCGGATTTTAAAAAACATTTTTTACCAGTAGCAATGCCCCCATAAAAATTTTCTTGAAAATGTGTATTAAAAAAAATAAAGTTTTAAAGGGCTGAACATTTTTTCTAATTGTTTCAGGGTTACTAAAAAACACTAAACACCCCCTTTACCCCGCTTCATGTTCGATTTTTGGGGTTTTTTTTTTCTTTCGTTTTTTTGGGGATGTAATGCTTGAGATATGGTTTGGGGGCAGGTT
>JBCFYV010006539.1:0-10411 GCA_039000515.1 Timema cristinae
AGCGTTGAAAACAAGACCATGCATAGCTCTGTACGTTCGAGTGTTTTCCCTTCTGATCAACTTCTAACAAGATAGCACGAACTACCGCCCCCATCATCAACATGGATCCACACACCAGGACTTGAGTGCATTGGGTCGTAAACTTTAATCAACCAGCACGCGTGGGAGAGTACTTTGAAAGATATGGTTTTTTTCCAACGTGTAAATTATTTTGCATCTGGCATTTCTATGCAAAAATGTTTTCCGTTGGAGAGTTTTCGCCAGGGACACCTATTTCGGTTTTCAAAATGGGGCGGATTGAAACCCCATCTGCGAGAGTATGACATCCCCCCTTTCCCTCCTAAGAGAAAATATGAGGGTTTTAAACCCATGTATCAGGGAATTTTAGGCATCGGACATAGTTCTAAGATAATTACGTGAGTTTCGGGGGACAAATTTTCCCCAAAAATAACTCTGAAAAATTCACAGAAAATAAAATGTAGTTGTAGCTGAACCCATTAAAAAAGAAACATTTTTCATAAATGTATTGAAAGGAACAAATTAAAAGAAAGCCTTTGAAGAAAGAATGGGAGGAAATCTACATTTTATAATTTTTATCTCTGTTAACTTGGATGTTTGGTGTTGAAGTTGTTTGCGGCAAATTACATCCAAACCCCAAATGTATAATATTATCTTATTTTCATAAAAAATAACAAAAAAAAGTAAATGTTACATAGTGAAAAGGGAGGCTGGAGACCCCCTTATCGCCCATTTATGGGCACCCATGTTTTCAGCCACTACGGGTCCCATGTACCTTTTATATCACTCCGTAACATTCCGCTTAAGACGTTCCTGTTCCTATTCTCACCTACCAATCACACAAACAACGGTGCCAAGGTGTTGAGATATTACAAAGCGTGTTTCAAGACGCCCAGTGTCACGTAACCGTTCAAGAGTCTGCGTTTAGTCGGTATGTGCCCTTTCTTTCACCCCCTCGCCCAGGCGTTGGCTATTAAGAGTGTCCTGAAATGAACTAATCTTATTCTGCTGGCAGCCTTTTAAAGCGATTATACATAATTTAAATTCAATAAGTACTCGAAACGGTTTGCACGCGCAAATTAAAGCCGATGAAATCACTCTCGCCATAGCCATTATTTTAAACACTCTGTTTCCACTGGATGAATTCGATGATAAGTCAGTCATCGTCAGCATGGGTATTAAGAACAAGTTTAATATATCTATACACCTAGAAAAACATGGAGAAAATGGTGTAGTATCTAACCGCACAGTTTGGCAAGAGATGAGTAACTACAATAAGGTAATTTCAAAGTTTTTCTACAACACACATTCTCCTTAGAAGATAAGCTTGACTAATCTTTATATATCTCTGAGACGCATGTGCTGTGACTATATATATATATATATATATTCATAATCGGTGAGAAACATGACTCTGAGCACATTTCACTCAAACGGTTCACCTATCTCGAGCCGAGCTGGGTGCTTGCTTTGAGTTGTTAAACCTCATTGACGTTGCCGTCGACCGTTGGATATTTCAAAGATTTGTTCAACAAAATCATCGTGGATATATGCGACACGCTAACAGAGACCGTGAATGTCATCGATCTAAAGGAGACTAAGGTGGAAACACACATCAGAAACCTGTGTAGGATAAGTGTTACATATAATGTACGTCAAGTCATTGGTTTAAACTATTACTGTTGGAATGTGAACTCAAACCAATTTTACTAACGTATCGAAGGGGAATTATAGAAAAATATATAAACGATTGTATGGGATATTTGTGTAAAATGATAGTGTTGATTCTAAATAAATATATGTATATTACGTTGTGTTTTGTTCACAAAAATAATGTTCTCACCGACTCCTGTTTTCCTGTTTTAACATGTATAAAATAATTACCACCAAATGATGGATGGTGCCAGATGTCACATCAGAGTTTTGCAATCATCACAATGGTAGCGTCATTCTGGTGAAGTCATCCGTGGCCTTTTAATCCTGTTTCAACATGTGGTTTTAATGTCCGTCAAACCCACGCCAAACGCCACATAAATATGACGCAAACAATAGTCATTACTGTCTCATCAGGGCTTGACACACTAAGGGTCAATGACCTGTGTTGCGCAATCACAGGCAGGATTGCGACATCCCTGACCTACTTTCAATTGGTTTCAATATCTTGGACCAGCCCCGCTGACGCCATTGTTTCGACTTTATACTATGTGGAGGGGGTAGGTGGAACGATGGGGAAAATATCTGGCAAAAGGAGGATTCCATCTTCGTCATGATTCTGTCAGGAAAGAACACACACTTCATCCCAAACCAACGCACAACATATTCTTGGGGTTTCAAACCAAAATAAAATTGGGTGGAAAAATTAAAATCGGACCAACGCCTTCAAATAAAATACAATACCCTCTCAAAATCAATTGGGGTTAAAATGAGGCAAATGGATAAATAATAAGATAACAATGTAAATGTTAGTTTGATGATGTAATTGGTGACGCAATATTTATTTATAGTCTTATAACGTCATTGCCAAGGGAAATGCTTTTTAGTCTGACGACTTCATCGGCGTGACTCGAATGTAGGTCACAGAGACAAAGGTCAAATCTTGCTGAGCCACTATGGTAACTACTTGCCTCAAATAAGATATAAAGGGTATTTTTAACTTTAACTCAAACATCTTCAATGAGTGCCATCATTGAGTTGTATTATCTATGATAACATTCTAAAAGTAAAATAAAGCAAAGAGGGTTTGTGGCAATAATTTGACATTTTTTATGCAACGAGGGTAGTAGTAATCGTTATGTTAGATTGTCCTGTCTCGTAAGTACTACCTACAAATACTATGTTATGGTTCTGCAGTATAGTAAATATGTTATGGAAACTTTGATATTAGTTCCTTTACTGTGGCATTTTTAAAAAGAATCTCTTACTCCGTTAACTTTTTGGGTTGTTGACTGGAGCTTGTTAATAAATAAATCAGAACTACTTAAAAACTATATAACCTCGGTAAACAAGCCTATACCAAAATTGGCCCAGGCCTCACATTCCGGGGGCCACATTTTTTCCCAAAAATTATTAAATAGATTACAGTTATTATTTTAAATTTTCCCATAAAATAATAACATATATTAACAGCAATAAGTATTCGCTTAGTGATAGGATTCCATTCTATATTCCTGAAAACCCTAACTTTATGTAATTTAAGATTACGTTTTTCGAGTAATGTGCTTCAGTATATTGGCAAAAACGCCACCCTTGTAAAACCGCCTGTCGGGCTACATAAAACTAACAGTTCAATGGTGCAAAGAGGAATTTACTTTTGTTAACTTAATTAATTGGTTGTTTGCATTTAATAAAGTACATAATTTAATGGTTGATCAATATTCCATAAAAAAAGAGAAATTATTACATAGCAAAGTACCGATTTATATAATCCAATATATTATAGCGCTTAGTGCTAAAACTGAAAACTGCCGTACAAAGGGGGCCTCAGATATTTTTTATTTTGTCCCAACCGCCTTACATTTTCTTAAAACGACCCTGTTAGAACCTCAAAACAAACTTATTTAATATTGAAGCTAACATCTTGGATAGAAAACGTAAAACATAATTATTTTGGGGTAGTATTTAAGGTGAACTTTCTGAAGCGGCTGATTATATCAGAATACGACTCACAAACTAACTTAATTCTAGAACAGATATAGTGCCCAGTACCCTGATTGTTTATTCATCAGTCTTAACTGTGGAAGGGGACGCTAAAATTCATCAAAGATAAACTTTTCAAAAATGCTGGGAATCAAACCTGGACTCTTAGCTGTCGGACGTAATAATTTATTAAATTCTGTCTGATATACGAATCCCTGAAATTATATCAAATCACTTTTTAAACTGTCCCATGGGCTACCTGAGAGTAGCGTTCCTGCTGCTTGTTATCTTGGTTTAGTTGAGGAACTCGCCGTGGGAGATCACTGTAGATGCTCAGATCCTCCACATGGAATGTACGCCACAATGGAGAAGGTTGCCGAAGCACAAGGCGCATTGCGGTTACTCCCTGCCAATCGACTGCACTCTGCAAGTTAAATAAGAGAGAAAAATAGTGGTAAAATCCAACTTTCCACAACATTTATAAAGAAAATATTGGTATTTCTACGCCTTTGCACATGAGTTAACTTTTTTTTTAAAAGTTAGTGATTGAAACAATCATAAATCACATAAGCGAATTATTATTATTCTCAAACGAAACAAAAGGGAAATTGGGGCTAAACATGAGGCATGTTAAATCTTTTTCTTTTGTAGTACAATTGAACATTTTTAATACCACCGAGAAGTAGAACAAAAATCTTTTTCCCCCGCTATTAAAGAATAAAATCAAGATATTTAATATGGGATTTTATTAGTAACAGAAAACTAGTATAGTGTTAAAAATTGATTTTTTTTCTATGTGTTTGTGGCTTTCTAAGCTCTATAAAGGGTAATAGCTACGTATAGATATTAAATAATTATCTTTATCAACCGAGTCACTTTTATCGCCAATGCAGAATATGTGCAATATCTACAATTAAAGTTGTGAGCTTGAGAAAATTATGTTAATTTTCGAAGGCGTTTCGAAAATAAAGTTTCTGACAACACGCCTTATTGTAAATTTCATTTATTTATAATCTGTGTTTTACGTGGGTAGTAATTAACAAGTGAATACCAGTCTCTACTATTCGATTCTCAAACACTTATACGATAGCCCTTAAAATCTGTCATCATTAAAAGTAATGAGATTGGTACAAATATCTTCATTTCCTACCGAATGCATTTAATTCGACAACCCACGAATCCAAAACATTTACTTTTGATTCCCTATTTTGTATAGACAATTTTATTATCTTTCTAACATCATTTCATGGCAATAAAACGCCTCTATTTTTATTAATTTTACCGTTTTAATTATGTTTGTTATTAGTTAAAGTCTAGAAATTAGCACTTTGGACCGCACTTTTAATCAATTTCATTCATTCATACTAAACATGATTTCACATTACATGAATAATAAATTTTAAAATCACAGGTATTGGAACCAAACATTTGGAGAGGGATTGGTCATCGTCTGAAGTTTGATGTTACAGTAATCATGGATATGGTCAAGGTCAATAAATCTCACGAAACTTTTATTTAATTAGCTGTAAAGGCCCGCCGTTGCCCTTACAAAAAACGAATTTTCCACTAAATTAAACAGCCCATACTGATAGCTAACCATATTGGAAACATTTTTAATGAAGAAGAAGTTTCCGTTGTCTGCTTCTTAGAAAATCAAATGGCGTAACGCCCACCGAGAGGAACCAGCCTTGTGGAATTTCTGTGCCGTAACCCTTGATGTTTCTAGAGAAGAATATTTTCTCTCGGCACGTCGCAGTGGCCTGTGTGGGCGGGGGTTGTGGAAGGAACCGCGGTAGGAATGCGTTCTCGTGTCATTCTGACACCATTAGGGTGCGTTGGCTAAGAGCCGGCATGTCTCGAACTTCAACACATGATGGCTGTGGATTGTGAAAGTTTTGTATTCTATTCTTACTTTTTTTTTAACACCACTTCTTATTACCCGTTCGGGTTATAGGCCTACGCCTATGCACTGATTACACTAATGGATTAGGGATTAGGAAATGCACTCTCAGTTGTGTGTAAGGAGGGCTATTTAGGAAAAAACCATCCTCAGTGTACCCGACCGGAATAAAACTCCGATCACCCGTCTTCAGCACTCTAATCCAACACGAGAGAAGCACGTTTTACCACGCGGCCAACGAAGCGGGTTATTCTCACGGTTTATTTATATTTTAGCACCGCGTCTTACTACCCGTTCGGGTTATAAGCTTTAAGTACTAATTACGCTAATGGATTAGGAATTGGGAAGGTTGAATTAGAGGAAGTGAACTCACATTGCGTGGAAAACCATTTAGGAAAAACCACCCCCAGTTCACCCGACCGAGATTCGAACCTCGATCTCCCCGTCCTCATCAGTCGAGCTCTACATGACAAGCGCGTTAGCCAACTACGCCACCAAGGCGGGTCTTACTGTTGATTGTGATAAGTAAAATGAACATTTGATTGAGGTAGAATTTAATATAGTTACCAGCAAAGTCGAACAGCATGTTTTCATTGTGTTTTTCCTAGTAGATTTAATTAATTAATAATAGAGGAGGAAAGTGAAGGTCAATATTTACTATAACATTTTGATCAAATTAAATCTACCAACTTAAAAAAACTTACGTTAGAAAAATATAATCATCACTTTTCAAACTAAATTCTGTTATGTGCAAATAAATTCGGCCATTTAAGCCGAGTTTAAAGTACTCTACACTAAACATGTACTGTACATGTAAACTTTATCACAGTTTATGGCTCAGAATGAATGAAGAAGAGGTGGTAATATTAGTTAAAGAATATTTCAACATATTTGACCTATCTCATCCCAAGTAGAACAATAGTTGGTGAATGTTCCACACGGCGGTTCCGCGTGGCGCGTTACGTGGGCGGACCTTTGGGGGAAAACGCACAGAATGTTCCACACGGCGGTTCGGCGTAGTTCTACGCGGCGACCCTTAGTGGGCGACTAGCTTAAGGCTCTTGAATCAAAACAAAAGTAAAAGTAACAGAACATACGACATAGATGCAGGCCCGGCACTACCACTAGCCCAACTAGGCAGCCGTCTAGGGCGAAGACCTCAGAGGGGCGTATTACTGACCTTTGAATTTATGGGTAGGCCCTATAGTTTTATACAGATTAGTTTTTCTAGCCCTTGTTTAAGATGCAACTGACAATAATGTATATATTCTGGTTTTTATTTAGCTATCCTTTTAATATACCTTCTTTTTTCGCGCTCTAGGATTCTTTCCGGAACCTATCATGTATCAGACTTGTATAACTGCTAAGCCATTGAGTGAAACAAGATGGAAGAGTAGGAATGATGCTTTGAGACCACTGAGATACCATCTTGGTAGAATATATGATGCATTAATAGAGATCTTTGATGACACAAACCTAAAAGGTTTATCTGGAAATACTTCCCGAATAGAAGCTAAGGCTCTTGCTAATGCAATTTGTACGTTTAAGTTCATGGTGTCGTTGTTACATGGTATAGTAAGGATCCTTTTTTAAGTCAATCTTACAGCAAGCTACTATAAAATAAAGAAGCTGATCTGAATTTATCTTCAAGCCAATTTCAAGTGACCAAAAACTACCTTGTGGGCTGCAAGTGTGATGATGGGTTTCAATAAGTTTTTGATAGATGCTACTGATATTGCAAATAATCTAGACATACTACCAAAATTTGAGTCGGAACAAGTAAGAAATAGGAGAAAGAAATAGCAGTTTGAGTATGCGGCCCAAGATGAGGAACCTCAAGGTACAAAGCAGAAATTCAAAGTTGGTTTCAACTATGCTGTCTTAGACATGGCCAACAATCTGTCGAAGAGAGATTCCAACAACATCAACAATATAATTCCTTATTTGGCTTCTCGTATAATATTCACAGAATTAACAAAAACTCTACTTAAGATGTATTCAAAGCCAACAAATTTTGGAAAAATCGTTGATTACTTAATGGGAAAAAAAATAGTGATGCTGAAGATATGTGCTGTGAACTTATAGCTATAGCTCGACGACTTCCAAAGTCTATGTCAAACACAAGAAGTACTTTTATTCATAACTACAAACAAAAACTCCTGGATAAAGTGCCTAATGTTTCTGTTGCTATAAGGATCCTGCTTACACTCCCAGTATCAGTGGTGAGTGGTGAGCGGAGTTTTTCAAAGCTCAAACTTATAAAAACCTACATACGTTCAATAATGTTACAAAAGAGACTAGTTGGTTTTAGAAACTATATCAATTGTACATTCCCAAGCATCAGCACTTGTCTGAAGGAATTGGCGATAAATTTTCAGAGGAGAAAGCACAAAAAGTGAAATGTGGATGTTTGAATCTGAAATTTTTAAGCTACTTTAATTTAATATCACAATTCAAAAGATAATTTGAATTATTTGTGTGCTAAAACATTTTAATTTTGTTTGAGAAAAAGAATCAAAGGTTGTTTGTTGTATTTAGTACTTATTCTTGCAATTTATATTAAATGGACCAGTATTAAGTTTTGTGCTTTTAATTATTTCACAAAAAAATGTTTTGGAAAATTGAAATTAGCCAATTTTTTCTTTTTGGAAGGGGAGAGGAAGGGAGAGGGGCACAGTTTTTTTATTTTTGCCTAGGGCATAAAATAGCCTGGCGCTGACCCTGCATAGATGGACACAACCTAATGTTTCCTTAATTACGTAAGACAATGTAACATTTAATATTTATATTTTTCTAGGTTTTTATTAACCCGTACTGGTGTATTAGTGGTCTAAGGTGTCATACATTTAAGTAAAAACAAACTTTGCTTGAGAAACACACAATTTGGTTTGATTAACTAAGTAGTCTTTCTAGAGTTATTGATTTTGGAGCTAACCACAAGGATGGTCAAGCTGTCTAATTTCTAAAACTCATAAGTAAAAAATATACGCCTGAGGTGCACAGCCTAAGGCTACATTGGTAATTAACTGTGTAAGCTTTATCCAAGGGCATAGACAATAATAAACAGACTCACAATCTTACAGGGATTTAACTGCGCTCCTTTTGCCACCTTGAGTCCTTCAACACTAGGCTTCACTAGTGTCACTGCTGTGGGATGATATTACTAACCGCAGTGATCCTAGTGTTGAAGGACTCAAGTTGCCAAAAGGAGCGCAAACATTTTAACCTGGAGGTTGAGTGTCTAGGTATATTATTTGTCTGTGGCCAAGGTTCATATTTTTGTTTCTCTTTGTTTATAGTTTCCCTATAATGCGGTTACGAGGTATAAAGAGACAGGCTCTAAATGAATGTAAAAGTTTAAAAAGAAACATACTTGAGGGGTTGAATCATATGAAATCGACCCGATATGCCATTAATGTGGCTTCCTTTACTACATATACAAATTTTTAAGTTTTTATGGTACTTGGTTTATTAGTTTCCCGAACCAGTGGTCAAGCGGTCCAAGAGATCAAGCTCACAATTTTTTTTTTTTAATTTCAACGTTAAATCTCTCAGGTTTCCTGAAATCAATATGCAAAGTTTCAGCTCTCTAAGTTTTTTTGTTGTTTGTTTTGTAGTTCTTGCGTCTACACATAAACACCCAAATACAATTTCTGCTTCATGTATAAATGATCATTAGTATGTTTTGCATTTGAATTTACCTCTGTAGCAGCAATGGAGATAAGATCTTGACTGCCGACTTCTTGGTGAGGGTTAGGCATAAGGAAACGCTGAAAAACCGACACAATCCACCCACCAACTTCAGTGTTCTTTTTATTTGACGTAGATGATGACCAAGTTGGTAATTTGGTGACAGAGCTACTGGAATCCAACATAATCTTATTTTTTAAAGGTGCGGATCCCTCATTTTTTTCTTGTGTAGATGCACTGTTACTAGTTGTAGCCGAAGCGTCTAATTCAGGATCAGGTTTACATTCTGACGACGCTTTTGATCGATTTTTAGGTTGGGTACTAGCACAATTTTCTCTATCATGTTTTTTGGAGCTGCACATATTTGAGTTTGTTTCCAGATCACAGGAAATGTCTGTTCCAACATTGGAACAAGATCTGGGAGTAGATAATTGATAACCTTGCTCTGTTCTGACCAGCACGGTCAGCCATGCTGTGTAGTAGTTGCGAAACACAAGTTCCCCCCAAACCCTTTTAAAAGAAAAGAAATTCAAGATGTTAAGTATTTGTTTATAAAATTCCCTTCATCAAAGCGAAACGTCTCTAAAACCATTTTAGTATATTTTTTTTTCAAAAAGGCTAGGATGCTAAATAAGTATATGTTTGTACAATTCTCTTCATTAAAAGGAATAAGTCGCTAGGTGTTTATTTAAAAATCCCCTTTCCTTAAAAAAAATTTTGGGGGGGGCCCTTAAGTGTTTACTTGACACATTTTTATGAGTTTCTAAAAATTTTTTTTACGAACTTGGTAACTGAAGTATAAATTTGGTAAATGTTTGTTTTATAATCCCCTTTGTAAAATCTAGGAGTATTTTTTTTTATTTTTTGTAGAAAATTCTACAAAACACAGTTTAGGAGTACTTAGAGGGGGTGGTTTGGAAAAATTTCTTAAAAAAAAAAGGGGAGGTTGCTAGGAGTTTCTATTACACAAACCTAATCAAAGTTTTGGCATTTTTAAAGGGTTTTTTTGTTCTTATTTCATAAAAGCTAAGAATCACAACAGTGGATACAATTTTCCCAAAATTAAGAAATTGCTAAAATTTTGATTCTAAAAAAAACCTTTAAATTAAAGGAGTTTCTAAGCATATGTCTGTTAAAGCCTTTCTACCTATAATAATGGGTTGCGTA
>JBCFYV010006540.1:0-10017 GCA_039000515.1 Timema cristinae
CTACTATTTAAATTTCAAAAAAATAACTGCTATGATTCCGGAATTTTAAAACTTCATTTCCCAAAAAAGGAGATCCATATGTACATATTAATGCAGCATAATACTCAAATATTTAACCCTATCCCTAACCCAAAAACCCTAACTAATATTCAAATCAAAAAAAAATTAAATTGGCAAAAAAGAAAATTTTTAGGAGTAAAGAATTAAAAAACCGGGGCAAAAACCCAAAATCCCAAACCCCAAATTTTGGAACAATTGGGGAACCTGTCCCCACTCAACCTCAACAATTTTTAAAAATTAAAAACTTTCCCCTAATTCAATTCCCAACAAAAATTTAGAACGGGAAAACTTAAAACCAAAATTTTTTAAGGAAAAATAAGTAATTAAAAGATTCACAAATGGTTGTTTTTTTAAATTTTTCAAAAAGGTTAAAACAATTAAATACAAAATCCCAAAAAAAAAAATTATCAAAAATTTTTTGTCACCATACATTTTTTTATTAAAAACCAATAAATATTTTAGCATCACCTCATTAATCTACTTAACAAAAATACAAGTTAATTCGCCTTGAAAACCAGGAAAGAACAATATAAACTCAAAATTATCTCCCAAATACTCAATTTTTACATAAAAACAAACTTATTTTATCATTATCTTTACATCTCTCCATCCCAACAAAAGGAAAATATGTATTACGTCGATTTACCCTTGACAAAAAACTATCAAATTCTTATATTGATTACAAAGTTAGCAATCCACATTTTATTTGCCAACAAAAAAAAAAAATTACATCAATAAATCATGTTAAGAAAACTTGCATCTGCAGTTGGCTCTCTTTTAAATCATTATTACCAGGTTTTTCATGCATGGACAGTTTGCGATACAGTCAGTGCTCTTTCTGGGCAAGGCAAGCCAAAACCCTGAAACTTCTACAAACAAATGATGATTTTGTTTAACTTTTCCCAAAGCAGTGAAACCAGTTTTTAGTATCTGACAAAGACAATGTTGATCTAAAAGTTAGGTATATTCAAGAAATACTAAACAAAAAATATCACTGAAGTGAGACACCGAATATTCTGAAGTCAACAAGCTGCATGCAATTGAGTCACAACAGATTCCTACATGTGAACCGTGACTTCTCAACCTTCTCTACGAGCCAACTATCAAAAAACTATTTGGAAAAATGTCTGGTGAAACTTTCCTAATTCCAGAACCAGAAAATTTATTGATGGACGTTGGACAAAGAGGAAAGCTTTGCATCAAATGGATGACAGAAGCACCAGCACTTTAAGCAGTTTTGTGACTTTTTAAGTTGTTTCATGGTTGAGGTTATGACAATACCATCATGCACTTTATGGTTAATCATTTGAAATGTACCGAGACATGTTAGCTGACAAAGTGTGATAACATGAAGAGCCTGAGAAATGTGTAGAAAAAATTAAACTTTAAAGACAGTTGTGAAAGTATTATGATGAAGATGATGAATAAAACTATTATTAAAATTCTAGATCTAAGAAATATAACTAAATTTATTCCTTTTTCTTTTTTAAAATTTGTTCTTATTTTTTTTTGATGGTGTTTAATTCAGTTTAACAACCTAACGTGTTAGCTTGTTGTAACTTTATTACTGTGCTAACTATATTCTGGCTGTTTCATATTATTATTTCCTAGGTCTTAATGTTTTGTAAGAAGTGATTTTTAAAAAATTTATCAATTTTTATCAATCATTGATTTTAATTCATTATTTACCAATTAACGGTTGCGCATATCACAAGACTCTCAAGAACCCTAAATATGGGGAAAAATTTTATGCCTTATTTTAAAAAAAAAAAGGGGGGGGGCTTGAAATAGGACCTTAACTTCCAGGGATATAGCCGTTTTCTAAAGTCAACATCTGCCATCTTAGTCTGGCCACCATTTTTTTTGGCTACCCCTTTTGGGAAAGGCAATCATGGTTTTTTTGTCATCCATAAATTACACCCGTAGGGCTGTGATATAAAGGAAAATTTGTACCCCCAAATTATACCGAAATCGGGTGTAGGCTACCTTTTTATTTGCACACAATCCTTATCACCCGTTCAGTCAGTCAACATATTCAAACCCAAAAGGTAAGGGTGAGAAAGTAAATTTTACAGGAAATGTACCCACATTTGCATGAAGGGTGAGTGGGAAACCATTTAATAAAAAACACCCTCAGTACATCCAACCGGGAATCAAGCTCTGATATTCAATTCACCCTAGTCCAGTATATTGCAAGCCCAACGTCTTTTACCTTGGTACTATCGGTATGAGTGTTGGGATTAAGGATCAATTTCAAGCACCACCTCTCCCCAACTTACAAACTAGCTTATTCATGAACAGTGACACTCAAGTTTTGCACATAGATTTGAGCTAGTTGAACAATTCTATTTTATTCGCCCAACCCTGGAAAAATTTCTCTCCTTGCCCCCTTCCCCACTCCCCTTATTCCCCTTTTTTTTTTTAATTCCCGTTTAGATTTTTTTCACTCCCCTTTTATAATGTCAAATACCTATTACTGAAACTGGCCTTGAAAAAAAATAACAAAATTATTAAAAAATAAAAAAATACACTTTTCGTCAAAAATCTTATCTTCTATTTAGATGGAATCAAATATAAACTTTGGTTGGGGGACAGAATTTAACTTTACCAACTTTTTATTTTCCCCAACAGCCAATCAACCGTCGACACTTATATCAATTCAAAGGGAAACCTTGGAAGGGGGTTTGCTTATCAAATTTGTCGAAATCTGACTTTTTTTAAACTTTTAAAACGAATTTTTCTTATTTTATAATTTAATTTTTTTAAATTATATATATTTTTTTTCAAAATATTTTCCCTTTCCATTTTTTAACACCCTCCAATTCCTTTCCTTTAAAATAATAATTTGCTGTAGCCCAGACGGGCATTAAGACCGTACACCACAAATAAAAAGAGTTTTTTTGATTTTTTTAGTTTTGGGGGGGAAAATTAACGACTAAACTTGGGGACCACCGCGCGGCTTATTCTTTTTTAAAATGACTTTTAATCAATTTGGGGAGATATAATATTTTAAAAAGGGCCCAATTTACCTTCCCATACCTTTCGGGGGTAAGTGTCGACTTCATGGGGCCGGGGTTTCAACCTGGGTCCCCCCAAAAATTTATCTGTTTTCCAAACCCTTCCTTCACCTTGACAAACATCTTTAATTTGGGGGGAATCCCAACCCCACCGGGTTCGTTTCCCATTAAAAACTGTAGGTCCTTCATTTCATCCGCAATCACCCTCCTTTTACACTTTAGGTAATGCTAAACCCAAGGGGAGAAAACCCGGGGGCTAATAATAATTTACCTTTCCCTCTAACAAATATAGTCGAAAATTACAGATTTTTCCCTCTTTACCTTAATAAAAGTACTAGTTTTTTTTACTATTTTTTTTTACAACAAAGCAGTTTTTAAATAGTACCTATACTTAGATAAATAGAAAATATTCCAAAAATGACACAAACATTGTATTTCAAAAACTTCCTAACATTTTTTATACTTTTTTGCTACCAAAGAGTACCTTTAATTTAAAAATTAAAAAACCAAATACAAAAAACTTCTACTAAGGGAATCCAATTTTAAACATTTTCTGGGGGAAATAAATGAATTAAAAGATCTTAACATTTTTTTAAATTTAGCTCCAGTAGATGCTGCCATCTTACCACGAGGCGTGAACTAACTAGTAAATAATTTAGAGGAAGACGTGATCTAAGCGCCCACGTAATGGGGTTGTAAAATTTAAATAAAGTAAAATATGTTTAATTATAGTAAAATATATTTTGAATATATGAAATTAGAATGAAAATGGTCAATCCCTTTCAAATACTCCTTGGGGTCAATCATTGCTTTACAATACCCCCAAAGTGTATCGGAAAGTAGAGACTAGTCTTATACTTTTGATACGCTTTGCCAAAATAAAAAAAGAAGACATGATCACCTTTCGTACACCCGTATAAGTTTTACAAATTTTACAAAAATTTCACTATTTTGAAACATCCTGAAATAGATTTAACAAATTGCATCAATTCAAAAAGTTTAAACATCCTTATAGAATTAACAAAATTACATCAAGTTTTCAATATTTGAAGGGGAAGTTATATGAATTGAGCATTAAAATAAAATTTATCAGTTAAAATTAGGATTAACTAAAATAAGATAACTAAGTAAAACATTTAGTAAAATTTAAATGATTAAATGAAAAAAATATCTAAGTAAGATGTCAGCCTAATTATAATTAACTGACATAACATAGTCTAAGTTTATTATTTTAAAGAAAATTTAATTTAATTTGTCTCAAATCGAAGTGTCTTTTAATTAAATTTTTGCCAAGAAATTTGCATTTCCTTTATGTCCTTGTCTTTTTTTAATTCTATACAATCTTCTTTAAATAATTGTTGCACTTCGTTTCATGATCCTTCACGGTTCCACTTTTGTGATTTTTTTTTCACCACACTTAACAAAGGCTCTCAACACTTTGTTACACTTACTCTTAAAATCTCTCTTGGCCAAATTTGCTAATGATCACAAACATTTACAATTTTATGTACCAAAACGGTCAACTAAAATTGCTATATGGCACCACATTTGCTGAAAATTAGCTTAACTTAACATAAAAAATTAAAATAAACAAAATTAACTAGTAAAACATATAAGTACAATTGTTTAAATCATAGAAATGGCAATATCATACACATACATTGTCTAATAACAGAAAATTTAAATTATTACCATACAGTATCATTGATTTAATTAGGATGACATTTAACCCCTAGTAAAACAAAATGAAAAACAACAACTCGATTGCTGAATCTCTCCACAGCACAGAGAACCATATATATACAATCTCTAACAAGACCTTAGTGGTTTAATACAAGCTCACATTTTAAAAATATTCTTATAATTAATTTTTTATTTATTATGATTATTATTCCTTAAAAATTTTATTTAAAAAGAAAGTTTGCTTTAAACTTGTGACATAAATATTGATTTTTTTTTTATAACAGCTCAATAAAGGCTAACTCCCAAAAACTGGAACGTATCCTCAGATACTTCCCGGCATACATGACCGACAACCCCATTTCTCAGGCCTTCAAAACACACAAGAGGCGTTCTCTTAAGGGTCCAAACCTCGTTAAAATGTCTGGTAACCACAGGCGGTTCAGAACTCTGCTGACCCCTTGCCCAGAAAACTCTCAAAACTCTAATACGGGTGTCCAGGTTCAATCCCTTTGCCCCCTAAAACTCACAATATTAACTCGGTGGCCCGGGTTTTCAATGCCTGCCCCCTAACACTTACAAAATTCCCCATAACTCGGGTGGCCCAGGTTCAATCCCTGCCCCCTAAAACCACAAGGTAAGTCGACCTCTGCGCCCAAAACTAACTCTCTTGCAAACGTCGAAGAATCCAAGTCCTGACACACAACATGTCACTTGTATAGCAGAAATTACCTGCCTAAAACTCAATTTTTATTAAAGCCTAGCCCTAAATCACCTGTTGACCTGGTGCTTTCCGAGTCCCACCCCCACGCTCAACTGACTATACTTTGAAAATAAATCCATTTCTACTCCTTCCTTCACCAAGCACTTCAGAGGATGCTTCCCTCCCTCTAATTTGTCTTTAAATAAGAAAAAAAAATGAAGTATTTGTCCTTACTTTCCAGAGTGGGGACTGTATTGAAATATTAAGGAGGGTCACTTCCCCTACTAATATTTAACAATGAAATGGCCCTTATTTACAAGGTTAAGAAGATAAAATTACAATAATATACTAAGAGCTTATTGCTTAATAATTCTAATTACATTATTATTTCTCACCCCCTCTTTCTCTCTCTTCCTTTAAGCTAGCCTAACCTGAAATTGCCTTACAGAACTCATTTTTACTATTATTTCTTGCAATAGTCCCCATGGATCACCTTGTAAAATTACATATTTTTAAAACATATTTTTTAACAAAGATTCAAATAATTAATCTGTTCATTAGTCCTATTTATTACTACTTTGTTAAACCTCAATGATGGACTGCCATGGGGCCTAGCAATCATTTCCCTGATTTTCATTTCTAAAGACTGTGTGACCCATTGTGAATGGTGCAATATCATTAAAGCTAGGTGCAGAGTGTACTTCTGCTGCTATTCTTCTAGTCCTGAAATATTATTTACCTTTTTTGTTGTAATTGTCTCGGGCCCTTTGTCTGGGGTTTTCCCTCCACCCCCTCTCGGTGCCTATCATATGATTGTTGGGACCCTTGCCTATTTTGTCCTTGGTTTATAAAATAGTTTTGGCTGTGGGCCTACCGATCTTCTCGACGCTTTGAATCTGGAATGGTTTGGTGGTCTATTTTGTTTATTATCACGACCCGAATGGATTATAGGTCTGTCTAGTTCTATCAAAATTGGGTGTTTCATTTCTACCTTCCCTTTCCCCATTCCTTTGCCACCTATTGTCAAATCCTATCAATACTCTTTCCATCTCCTTCACATTTTGGGCATTAAAACTTAACAGTTTCATTTTGTACCTGAAGAGGAAAGTGATTTGTTAGATTTTCACCAACCTGTATTTTTCCAATGGATAATTTAAAATACCTAGCCTGAGAAACAAAACCATGAAAATACTCATTCATTTTGCCTTTTTTTGAATCATATCTATTATTAAATATTAACTGCAGAAAATCTTCCCGCATCTCTTGAGACCAAAAGGTGATCCAAAAATGCGCGCTTTAGCCTGTTCAAGGTCTCCCATTCATCCTCTAAATAACGGCCCAGTTTCCTAGCCTCCCCTTCTAAACATGAGAGCAAAATTTTCAATTTTGTTCCTTTCCCTTAAATCCTCTTCTTTCCAAACTCTCTCAATTTTTTGCAAATATTTAGCCACAGATATTTTGCCCTTTGCCCCCTATACCTAGGAATGAGTGACAAAGTAAAGGGCATTGACATTTTTTGGTTAAGAGATTGTGAATACACCCATTTTTTATCTGTCCCCCTACCTTTGTTAAGTTGTACTTGATCAGCTAAGTTGTTTATTTTCTGATCAAAAGTGCCAACCGTTTTTTTGTTTTCATTTACAATTTCTTTTATCTCCACAATTTCTTTCCTTTCTATTTGAATCTCCTCATTAATATTTTCTTTAATAAATTGCCTATTAGCATCCTCTTGCCCTTCAATTTCTAACCTCACCTTTTCTATTTGAATTTCCAAAATTGGATTGCACTACCTTGAACCCGCTGATTTGTTTTTGTGCTATCTGTATATCCTGTGTTTGTATTTGTTTTTTTAATTTACTGGTTTCTTTATCTAATTTTTTCTCCAAACCCTCTGTTTTGTTTGTCACTGAAGAAATTTGATCGATTAACCCTTTAAAATGTTCCTTTCTTAGATTTTCCCTGCCTAAAACCCCTAAATTTCCTTGTTTTTTTTTCTCCTTCTGAAACCCTGTTTATTTTAATTTCATTTAATTTGTTGGATAAAAATTTTGATTAATTAATTCTAAAATTTTCAATTTTTTATTTATATTTTTTTTTATATTCTTGATTGTTCGTCGACCTTTTGGTTGAGTTTAGTTTCTAAAGTTTTGTCCCATTTTTTTCCAAATCCTGTTTATTTTCTGGGTGCAGTTCGATCAATTTTTCTAATATAGCATTTAAAAGATCTACTTGTTCTTACTGGTTTAGCCACCCTCCCCTTTCCCCTAAGGTTATTGTTCCCCCTACACTTTGATTCAGCGTTTGCAAAGGGTTACTTCGTTACTTGCACCTCCCCAGAGCTAGCCCTATTTCCTCCTCACCCCCCTTTTTGTTCCGTCACAATTTGCCCTCCTGAAAATTTACCTGCCCTTTCATCCTCCTCATAAATAAATGGCATTGTGTCTTCATTTATCATACTCTTCAGGTTCTCTTATCACCTTGTCTGCCATGTTGAAAATTTAAATAAATTTTTCTTTAAATTGATCTATGAATTAATTTGTGTTAGGCCTTGACAAATTTCAAAATACTATTGATCTAAGAATTACTTTTTATAGTGAGAAATTTAATTTAAAATTAGGCCCATACACTTTTATTTTAGTTTTAATTTAATTTTGAAATCCCAACAAAAAAACAAAATTTTACACCCCCAAAATACACAAATGAAATTAGATTTTTTTTTTTTTTTTTTTTTTTTTTTTTAAATTAGAGTTACAGCTTCTGTTGACCAAATTATCTGTCCTCTACGCTGTTTCTTGACTGCATGCCGTCTCCAAAAGGTCCTCCCCTCCCGTTCCTTGATGGTGCCGTTTGGGGTGCCGTCTCTTGCAAAGGGGTGCCGTCGGCGTGTCGTCTCTTGCAGGTGTGCCCTCCAACAGTCCTTTCGCTGTTTCTTGACTATGGCCGTCTCCTTGGTTTGGGTGTGCCGTCCTTTGGTGATTATGTGCCGTCTCCTGGTGTTTCCGTCTCTTCCTTTAGCTCAGTGACGCACCTCTGTCTCAGTTCGCGGTATTCGAGCCCCTAATTGTAGCGCCATTTGTTACATTACGAGTCTTGGCGAGCGTTAATAAGCGCCTATTAACCCCCACGTTGTGTCGCCATTTTGTTACATTAACGTTTTTTTTTCAGCCCCTCGTTGGAATGCTATTTGTTACACTTTTTCGCGTTCAAGCCCCTCGTTGGACGTCCATTTATTACACTTCGTAAAAATATTTGATTTTAAATGCCCCACGGTGTTTTCGCTAATTTGCTATATTACATAACAGAGTCATTTTCCCTAAATCATTATTTTTTATTACCAAATATGTCTTTACTTATAATGCCTCGTTCCTTTCAATTAGACTTTAATAAATGATAATATATCACATAAAGTTTGATATCTGTTTATTCTTTAAATTTAAATCATATTATTATAAAAATTTTTTAATCGAAACACATCATGTCGAGGGCCAAACAATTATAATCACTGATCGCTTAAAGCACGTCCATTCAAGACCACGACCGATTGCACAGTAAAAATCGGAGTTTTTAAAAAGTCACATATATCCGATTCAATAGAAGCTTCTCGAAGGAAATCTTCCTAACGGTAAATACACACCTACAAACCCAGAACCCAAAAAAACTATTGCTTTTGGAAGCTTCTCGAAGGAAATACATTAAAAGATCTTTAACATTTCTTAAAAATTTAGCTCCAGTAAATGCTGCCATCTTACCACGAGGCGTGAACTAACTAGTAAAAAATTTAGAGGAAGACGTGATTTTAAACGCCACGTATAGGTTTTTAAAATTTAAAAAAAGTAAAATATGTTTAATTATATGTAAAATATTTTTGAATATAGAATAATTTTAAAAGATAAATGCAATGCTTTTAAAAACCCTTAGGGGCAATCTATTGCAAATTTCAAACTTCTAAGAAAATCCCATTTCTAAACAAAATTTTTGGGGGAAAACAATTAAATTTGCTTTAAGAACATCCTATTTTAAACACTTTCCGTTGGCGGAATCAATTAAATTAGCTTTTACTGGCATTCAATTCCTAAACATTTGTTGGGGATAAGTAATTCAAATAGCTTCTACGGGATAATAATTCCTTTGCCATTTGTCGGGGAGAATCAAATTTAATTAGTCCTACTGGCTTCCAATTCTTAAACATTGTCCGGTGGTGAATCAATTTAATTAAACTTCTACTGGCATCCAATTCTTAAACATTTACAGGGGTAATCAAATTAAATTAGCTTCTACAGGCATCCAAATTCTTAAACATTTGTTGGGGGATAGTTAATTCAAATAAGATTCTACTGGCATCCATTTTTTAAACATTTTTTGGGGAATATTAATTCAAATAGCTTCTAATGGCATCAAATTCCCAAAAATTTGCGAGTAGAAATAAATTCAAATAATTTCTAAGGCATCCATAGTTGTTATAAATTTTTCCCGGGGAAAACCACTTAAATGCTTAAGGGGCATATAATTTTCAAAAAATTTGGGCAGCCCCCCCACCCCCTTGATTTTATTTGATTT
>JBCFYV010006541.1:0-11305 GCA_039000515.1 Timema cristinae
GTTTTAAATTTGACTAATACGTTTTACTCAAGAATTTTTTTTCCACAAAAGAGGAATTTTTTGAGTATGTGCCTTCATGGCCCAAAAAAATAAAGGAATCAGGGAGCCGTGAAAAATACAGTTGAAAAATTTTGGGGGGTTTTGATAAATGTTGAGTAATTGTGACAGAGGTGCATCAACAATGGGGGGGGAAGATCTGGATTGATTGGGTTACTTAAGGAAAGTGAAGTAACATGTCCGAAATTCATTAAATTTAAATCACCAAGAAGCTTTGTGTGGAAATTCAGTGAAACAAAATCAAGTTTTTAAACTTGTAGCTATGATAAGAGGCGGGAACATAGCAGTTACATGGGCAGTTAAAGCAGTTTTTGGGGGATATGAAGGCAGAATAAAGGGGACTTTCTTCTTTACAAACATGTGAGGTGGCTGAGTGCAGGAAATTGGGATAAGAAAAGAAACCCCTGCATTCCTAAATCAGTTTGTTTTATCGGATACAACACAATTGGAAGGAGACCCTACTATTTTGGAATACCTGAAACACCCTTGTTTTCTCACAGACATCACCACTCATTTTAACGAACTCTTGGTGCTGAATCCCCAAAGGAAAACAAGTTGGTGTCAGATTAAATGGAAAATAAATGAATTTTGTAATTAAACTAGGAATTTTCAAATTTTCTTTGGAAAAAATGACATGGAAAATTTTTCAAGCGGTCGGAACTATCAGAATAGTTTGAAGATGATGAAATGCTTGATTTTTCGGGATTTGGTGCCAATATACAAGATATAATTGCAACCCCCCCTTAATATCTATAAGGTGAGAGGGGCAGTAAATTAGGTAAAGAGTTACCTGAATGAACATAACAATTTTATTTAGTCAAAAAAGAACAATAAAAAGCTGAGCAAACAATCAACACCGCGTGAAGCGCGCTTTTCCGTCCTTTCGCGAAACCAATTACATCAAAGGAAAACATAAACGTTACCTCCTCAAAACAAGTTACATCAAACCCATCAAAGGAAACGGTCCGGGATCTCAGTGACATGGTCTTTGGTTACTTCTTTAAAATTTGATTAGATCCTAAACTGGTTACTCTAGCGTTTAAGTTATCCACCCTATTTATAAATATAATATTTTTTACAGACGCCCGTAGCAAACGTGACGTCATAGCAATCAAACAAGGCCACAAGGTAATAATAACTTAACACACCCTAGGCGTTTAACTTGGCGAACAAAGATGAGTCCAGAAACAGCTATACTCGAAAACAACATAAGCCGGGTTTCGAACCCAGGACCTGACAATCTCAGGCAAAAAGCTAATATTGGCAAATGTATGAAGTAAAATTTGAATAGGGCCCAGACCCTGGATATAAGCGGGGGCGAAAGCGACGGTCTAACTCCCAGCAGCGATAAGCGCGTAGCATAGTCAATATTCAAATAAACATAGTTAATAACAAAGTCCAAATAGTAATTTAGAAAGAGTTCCCCCCCATGACGCCGAAATAGTAATTTTGGTAGGAAAGGGTAATACCCCCGAAACCATCGCTGCCCTCCCCCTCTTATCCTCGAGCCGGTGGGGTAGTAAGTGACCTGAGATCCCGGTACCGCTAGTTTTTTTAATACAAAATATAATTCTCAGAGAAGGGGCGGATCGAAGGAAAGGAAGGTTGGAGAACATTACAAAAAAGGGGGGGGAGAGGTTCGAGACTCATATCGAAAAAACCTAGCACCTTCTCGAAGCTCGGCGAAGGCGGAAAGGGAACTCTTCTATCCATCTTCTCTGCTGGCTGAACACGTGGTCGAGCCTCGTTGCCGAGGCGCGGACACGCCTTCAGTCAGTCGATGTATTTGGCGAGAGCGTAGGTCGCCGGTCAAGCAAAGTGCCGCGTGTTGACTCAGTTGGCTGTCCCAGTTGGCGAGTGTTGTTACCATGTAAGTCGTTACATCGCTGTCCCGTTGTCTGTCCGATTTGGGTGAGGTTGTTACAATGTACGTTGTTACATCCTCCCCCCCTGACGGGATGTCAGAAGGAAGTCCTCAGCAGTAAGGCGTAACGGCGGGGCGGTAACCTTCCCTGCCGTTAGGGCAGACAATGGGGAGATGATCCACACGAACCCTCATGACAGTCCTTGGATACCCGGCCTCATGGTCAATTATAAGCCCACCCGGTAGTGGCGCTCTGACAGATCCGGGAGTAGCCACGCCGGAGTACTACACGCACGGCACTGACGCTCTCGCTCTCCTTCTTTCTGACGACCCATTGAAGCTGAGACCGTCCCACAATCAGTCGGCCCAGCCAGCCCCCGTCTTCTGAAAGGACGCGTTCGAATATCTCGCCCGAACCAAAAGGGAAGGGGAGGGAAGGGTGAAGACCTCTCTGAAACAAATAAACTACAGTTACAAAAATAATATAAGTGTGCATCTACAATGCCTGAAAACGGCTGCTGCAGCGCAGTCCATCTAATCCAGTTCATCACGGCACTTAGTGCGCATCCACTGAGGCTATGCCTCCAAGTAGACACAACAGGAACAAGAGTGTTCTACAAGGGCAAGCACTGCATCATCTTCCTTTTTCATATAGTAGGGCGCGCCACACACGCGTATGGATTTTTCCCAAGTTCCCAGAGCGACACCCAAACATAAGTCACTAACCATTAGAATATATAGAAGTTCGGGTAGGCCTACCCCTAAGATTTGAATCAATGTCCAATATAACAAATAAGCATAACCTACGATAAATCCTAAACTTTACACTATATACCTAAAAACCTATGATAATTCCTAAATTTTACTCCATAAAACACAAAATAATTTCTTAACCAATAACACGTCCTGCCTTCTTGCACCGGACGTGGACTCACTACGTCACCGCCTTGAGGGGGCTAACGTGGCGCGGCGGTTACAAAAGGGGTCCGCAATGTCCACTAGTAGGACTGAGGGGGGGTTAGGAACTGTCGATGTGCCATGCCCACTCCATTTGAACCCCAAAGCTTAGCCGACGCTTTTTCCCATCGCCAAAGCTCAAGGGGAACCCATTTACAAACTACTTTGTCACCCACATTAACGGGACGGGGACACCCCCCCGATTGAAAGTAGCAGCTACTTTCCTTCTAGACTTTAAAAAATTTTTATAGGCGAGTTCACACTTCTCTTCAAAGGGGGCCCATGGCGTCAGATAAGAGCGGGTCAACATCCCACGTAGTTAAGAGGGGGTGGTTTAAATCCCTATTCAAGAAGACCGAGGCAGGAGCCGGCCTCCGACTGACTCGTGGTACGCCAGAGTTAAACGCGACGTTCAGAAAGTCGAGGTCCTTGTCCCAATGAGAGTGGCCCTGGTGGTGAAAATAGTTAGCGCCAAAATTAAATTCCTATTAAAACGCTCAACGTGGTTGGGGGAGGTAGTAGGGGCTGGTGGTCACGTGTTTGACCCCCCAAGAGAAGCACATGTCTTTGAAAGCCTTGGAACGGAAACAGGGGCCATTGTCACTAACCACAACCTTGGGGTTTTCCTAGAACGCCCCACACCCGCCTAGATAGGCATTCACAGTCGTAGATGCTTCATGTTCCTAAGGGAATTAACACCACAAATTTAGAAAATGCATCCAGCACTCCCAAAATAGACGTGTTGCCCTGGGAGGAACGCGTAAGGGGGCCCAACATAGTCAACAAAAACTTTCTCCCAGGGGCGTGTGGCAACGTCAGCAGAATGAAAACCAAATTTCGAGTTTTGTGAGGGTTTTGGCCCTTTGGCAGGCCTCACACTTGCGCACCCAACTCCCTCAATCCTTGGGCAATTTGGGGCCCAATAAAACTCTTTGGAAACTTTCTTCTCAGTTTTGAGCACCCCACAATGCCCACCCAAAACAAATCGTGGAAATACTTAAGTAGCTAGGCCTGAGTTTCTCGGGAATATAGTATTTGGGTCTCCCCCTTAATATTAGTCACTAAGAGACCCTGCGCAGGCGATAGTTCCCAACTACTTCCCCATTCTAATCCTACTACGAGCTGTTTACAAAATTCATCCTCGGCCTGATAGCACCAATTGAAATAAAAGATTCGGGGAGGTGTGAATCACGCCTAGCGTTCCCGCCTCCCTTCATCTCCTACAGGGTCAAGATCCTCTCCCATCCCGCACAACGCATCAGCTACAAAATTCTTTTACCCGCACATGAGGGTAGTGAAGTCAAACCTAGAAAGCCTCCAGATCCAGCGGCCTATTTTCCCCAAACTGTTTGGGGTGGTTCCATAGCCAGGTCAGCGCCTTTGTTGTCTGTTACAGGTCAAACTTTCTAAGCTCTAGGTAGTCTGAGAACTTTTCAAACGGCGAAAACACAACCTAAGCATTCCTTTTCGTACGTACTGTACTTTTTCTCAGCAGCATTTAAGGTCTTGCTGGCGAACGCTCCCGGGCCTACATCCATCAGGGTTCGCTGCGAAAGCACCGCGCCGAGGGCAATTACGACGCATCAACATGAAAATAAAAGGGAGGGAGAAGTCGGCATGCGCAATACCGCCGGAGAGACAAGGTGCCGTTTGAGGGCGAGAAAGGCCTCATTTTGTTCCCGACCCCACGCAAATACAGCTCCCTTTTTCTTAAGGCTGTTAGCGGGTAAGCTAACTCAGAGAAAGAGGGGATAAAAACCTGCGTAATATGCGCACATCCCAAAAACCTAGAAGTTTCCCTTTTTAAAAATTTTTCGGGGTAGGGGAAATCAAAATAGCTTGACTCGCTCAGGTCAACGAGCAAATTTCCCCCGGGGAAAAAACATATCCCAGATACGGGACAGACTCCTTAGCCATGTAACCTTTCGGGATTAACAGTGAGTCCAGCAGAGCGCAGACGTTCTAACACAGTTCTACGTGACGCAAATGGTTTCCCGAAGTGAATTACTATAAAAAGCAAATATCATCGAGATAATTGAAAACAAATTTAAATTTTTAAATCGGGAAAAAATATGATCTAACACTCTAAATAAAACGCTTTCCCCCGCAACTAATGCCTAACGGGACGCGGTTAAATTCATAAACCTGCCACGGAGTTACAAAGGCGGTAAATTTCTTGGGTGGGTCTGAGAGCGCGCATTGGGGAAGCTAGCGTTAAATCAATGAGACTGTAATCCTGGCTTTACCAGGTGTTGGAATGCCGACTCTAGGCTAGCATCGGATAAGGATCGAAAACAAGTTTCTTATTAAGTTTCCTGTAGTCAACAATGAGGGGATGCCCCTTGCCCTTGCGGGGAATAATGAAAGCGGGCTGGCATAAGGTGATTTAGACGGGCGAATGACCCCTTTTTTTTCCAAGTCGAAAATCAATCTCTAAAAATCTCCATTTTGGGAGGGGCGCATGAGTATGGCCCTGACCGTACGGGGATGTTGTCAAGAGCAACAATGTCGTAAGGGAGAATGTCGCATTTCCCCCACCTATCAGTGATTACATCAGAAAACCGTTTTAAATACCCTTTGAATGGCCTCTTTATCCCTACCCAAAGGAAACAAGCATGCGGCGTTTTCTCGGTCGCAAACGAGACAAATTCCCCTGGCGCAAAACTAAAGGAGACAATACGTTTCCCATATCCCAACCTAGCGTTGGTCTCAAACAAAAAAAACGTTCCCCAAAATCATGTCAAAAAGGGAGGTCGCACTACGTAAAAGGAACGTTTCCAAGAAAACCTGTCAATTTTAATGGAGAGACTACCTTATGGTCTACCAATAAACTTGCCCATTTTGCAACAGTGTACGATTTCGGGCCAATATTTTTCACACATAATATTAACTTTGTCCCCCAAAAATACCAAGAAGTTTCCACTAATGAAAAGGGGTTGCTCGCCCCCGTATCAAATAACCCTAAACATCCCCCATGACCAATACAAACATTAACCATGGGATTCAAAATCCGCGGCAAAAAAACTTAAAAGACGCGGGCCGGGACCACGGTCGCGAGCGCGCCTTAATAGTTTACCTGCCTGCACTCCCTCTGAACGTGCCCCAATCTATTGCAGCGGAAACATCTAACTCTAGAAATGTCACGAGGCCCGCGGCCCCCTTGGGTTAGCACCCACAGGGTTACTAACCCCCCAAGTCCTAGAACGGTTCCCGAGCGGGCGAGCGCCGATAAGCGGCACAGGAGAACTTGCTCCGGATTTGAACCCCCACTGCGCGCGGGTTACAACCACAGGCCCCATGCGCATTGAGATATTCCTCTTCTAGAGAAGAGTCTCTTCAACGTGCGAAGCCAAGGCATAGAGATCAAGTATAAAAAGTTGGTTTACTTTAGAACACAAAATGGCGCCTGGTAAGCGGCGACACATTCTCCAAAAAATATTTACAAGTTCAGGCTCCTTAAATCGGCATTGAGTACGCGAGCTGCCTCCGTGATAGATAGAACAAAGTTCCTAAAAGTTTCACACGGAAACTGAAATCTATGCACAACCTCCCTGCATAACTTCTTCTAACTCTACTAGGTAACAACGTATTAAGAATCTGGTCAGTTACAGCCTTAAACTGATAAACCTGCCTGAATTCCCCGGAAAATAATTCGGTTAAGAATCCCGACGTTTTGGACAACACCCAAAGTCAAAAACTCGGGGTCACTAACGAGTTTAAGGCGGGGTGCCCGGCTAATTTTCAACCAAGAAGTTAAATAACTCCGTGTAGTTCTGACCACTACACACAGGGAAGCGACCTAATATTTCCAATAGTACCTTACTGTGACATTTAACAATACCGCAGGCGTTTGGAGGACGGGGAGGGGAGGGCTCATCGGTTGTTCACCACTCGCCACTGTGTCCATGCCAAAACCTGCTGGAGATTCCCCAACCTCACCACTAGTTCGCATAAAATAGACCTTAACTCACCCACCGTTGCGTTTGGGGGGAGTAGGGGGGACCAATTTGGAGCTCGGGGATGAGTTTTCACGTTCAGGTCTGTAGAAATCAGATCTCGTCAGTTTGGTTGATGGCTTGTCGCCTGGTTTCAGCGAGGGGCCTGGCCAATGACAGTAGAAAAAAAGATACAAATAGGGATTAGTACAATGTATTACATAAAATATAACCCTCTGGCATATTTCCCTTTTTTTTTTAATTTCTCGGCACTTTCCAAGCCCATACATTATAGAGCCATAGTCGTTCGAGGCATGAACTAAGACCAAGAGTACAATATAACATAAACGTCGAAATTATAAAGTCAATAATTACTAACCAGTAACCATCAATCAGTAACCACTGTTAACCACGCTAACCATGTTAACCACTTAACCATGTCAACCATGTTAACCACATTAACCACATTAACCATGCTCTGCTACCATTTTGTAACCCCCCCCTTAATATCTATAAGGTGAGAGAGGCGTAAATTAGGTAAAGAGTTACCTGAATGAACATAACAATTTATTTAGTCAAAAAAGAACAATAACAAGCTGAGCAAACAATCAACACCGCGTGAAGCGCGTTTTCCGTCCATCGCGGAAACCCAATTTCATCAAAGGAAAACATAAACGTTACCTCCTCAAAAAAAGTTACATCAAACCCATCAAAGGAAACGGTCCGGATCTCAGTGACATGGTCTTTTGGTTACTTCGTTAAATTGATTAGATCCTAAACTGGTTACTCTAGCGTTTAAGTTATCCACCCTATATAAAAAATAATATTTTTCTTACAGACGCCCGTAGCAAACGTGACGTCATAGCAATCAAACAAGGCCACAAGGTAATAATAACTTAACAACCCTAGGCGTTTAAAATTGGCGAACAAAGATAGTCCAGAAACAGCTATACTCGAAACAACATAAGCCGGTTTCGAACCCAGGACCTGACAATCTCAGCTAAAAGCTAATATTGGCAAATGTATGAAGTACATTTGAATAGGGCCCAGACCCTGGATATAAGCGGTGGGGAAAGCGACGGTCCTAACTCCCAGCAGCGATAAGCGCGTAGCATAGCAATATTCAAATAAACATAAGTTAATAACAAAGTCCAAATAGAATTTAGAAAGAGTTCCCCCCATGACGCCGAAATAGTAATTTTGGTAGGAAGGTAATATCCCCCGAAACCCATCGCTGCCCTCACCTCTTATCCTCGAGCCGGTGGGTAGTAAGTGACCTGAGATCCCGGTACCGCTAGTATTTATACAAAATAAAAATTTTTCAGAGAAGGGGGCGGATCGAAGGAAAGGGAAAGGTTGGAGAACATTACAAACAAGGGGGAGGAGAGTTCGAGACTCATATCGAACACCTAGCACTTCTCGAAGCTCGGCGAAGGGGGGAAGGACTCTCTATCCATCTCTCGCTGGCTGAACACGTGTCGGCCTGTTGCCGGCAGGCGCGACACGCCTTCATTTAGATCCGATGATTTGGCGAGAGCGAGGTCGCCGTCAACTAGTGCCCCGTGTTGACTCGTTGGCGTCCCAGTTGGCGAGTTGTTAAAACCATGTAAGTCGTTACATCGCTGTCCCAGTTGTCTGTCCGAGTTGGTGAGTGTTGTTACAATTACGTTGTTACATAATAGATAGCTCAAACACGAGATTCAAAGAATTTCAAATATTCTATTATAAAGTAGCATCTTGCTGTTTACAAATCCTCTTGGTGCTGACATTGAAAAACAACAAGCTGACCAACAAATGAACTTGTGTGATTTGCAAGCTGAGCCCATTCCTACAGCCCAGATAAGGGACTCTCAGGTGACTATTTCCAAACCTGCGAGGTTTTGGACAGAAAAGGAGCTCAATGTGAAAGTGTGAAAGTGTGTTCCCACAAAGAAGTCATCAAGACCCACAGCTGAGGTCGCCTCACAGATTCTTCTTAGCTCCACATCCCGAGCCCCGCCAACAAGGGAGTTCGGGGTCGATATTCCTGCTTTAGTGAATACAGCAACAGACCTCCAGTTTTACATTGAAGATTATGTGTGCCGGTACCTAATTTTTCATTTCTTCATTACATCTGTTTGTATTATTGACGTATCAAAGATAGTATATTTTAGTCTGAACATTTGTTTTAATAATATTTAATTACAGTAAGTTTAAACTCCATTCCACAATTAAATACCTGTCTTAGTGTTTACATAGCTTGATAAAATATACCGATTATAATGAGGCCCCCACTAGTCTTGTGGATTCTTTGTGGCCCTGGACACTTTAAATTTGGGAAACCCCTGAACATTCTACTGCTTGTTCTCGAGTCGAGGAGGGACTTTATAAAACTGCAACAGAAATTCTCACAGTAACTAGCCTGTTGAGAGAATTGAGTTACTGATGTAATTTAAATAACAAATTAACCATCACCAACTCCATCACATACTATCAGGATATGTTCATGAGGAAGGTAACATTGTGAGGAAATGTACAACCTCGTTATGGAAGGAGAGTGGAAAATAATTCAGGAAAAATCCCCCTCAGTACACCAAACCAGGATACCAACCCAGACTAGCGAAAAGAGACGTCTGAAACCTTTTTGACCGCGGGTGTATTGCAAACAATCTTAAATCTGGGGTTTTTGGGTCCCGTTCTTTTATTAGAGAAAACATCCTGTATCTCACCTGTGTATCTCCTGTGTATCTCCTGTGTATCTCCTGTATCTCCCTGATATCACCTGTAAAATCTCCTGTACTCACCTGTGTATCTCCTGTATATCACATGTATATCTCACCTGTATCTCACCTGTATATCTCCTGTAAACTCACCTGTAGCTCACCTGTGTATCTCCTGTATATCTCCTGTGTATCTCACCTGTGTATCTCCTGTGTATCTCACCTGTATATCTCCTGTAGCTCACCTGTATATCTCTTGTATCTCACCTGTATATCTCTTGTAGCTCACCTGATATCTCCTGTAGCTCACCTGTATATCTCTTGTATCTCACCTGTATATCTCTTGTGATCACCTTTTAAAAACTCCTTTAGCTCACCTGTATATCTAGTCGAGCCAGGGCAGTATCTCCGCTGAATGTGACCGCTTCTTCCCTCAACATTTTCCAACACTGAGAGCGACTGAGAGCGCCTTTCAAAACTTCCCCCCCCAAAGACACCTCACTCGGCGTACCGTTTTCCCAACCTAGGCAAGAGCATTACACTGACTCACAAACACCTCTAAACACCGTGTCCCAGACTAGGCAAGAGCACATTACACTGACTCACAAACACCTTAAACACCGTGTCCCAGACCTAGGCAAGAGCACATTAACAACTGACTCAACAAACACCTCTAAACACCGTGTCCCAGACCTAGGCAAGAGCACATTACACTGACTCACAAACACCTCTAAACACCGTGTCCCAGACCTAGGCAAGAGCACATTACTTGTCTAGACTAATGTAACCTCTAAGATCCCTGACCCTTGTCTAGACTATGTGTTAACCTCTTGTATCCCTGGCCCTGTCTAGACTACTGTTTACCTCTTGTACCCTGGCCCTGTCTAGACTAGTGTTACCTCTTGTAATCCCTGGCCCTGTCTGACTAACTGTTTACCATTGTATCCCTGCCCCCGTCTAGACTAGTGTTACCTCTGTATCCCTGACCCGTTTTAGACTACTGTTATCTTGTTATCCCTGACCTGTCTAGACTACTGTTACCTCTGTATCCCTGGCCCTGTCTAGACTAGTGGTTACCTCTTGTATCCCTTACCCTGTCTAGACTACTGTTACCTCTTGTATCCCTGACCGTCTAGACTACGTTACCACTCTTGTAAACCCTGACCCTGTCTAGACTACTGTTACCTTTTTGTATCCCCTGGCCCTGTCTAGAATACTGTTACCTCCTTTGTATCCCCGGCCCTGTCTAGACTACTGTTACCTTCTTGTATCCCTGGCCCTGTCTAGACTACTGTTACCTCTTTACCTGGTTCGTTCTGCAGCACCAGTACATTCTCCAGGTATGCCTGGCCCTCTTCCTTTGAACCTCTCGATGAACTGTGTTCCACAAGAGTCCAGCCGCACTGTGAAGGAGTTTCTTGCTCTGACCACTTCCCCGGCCTGTACATAGGCGACACGCCTGCTGGCTGTAGAAACCCTGCACCAAAACATTTGTCACATTATTGTCTTATAGATTAGTTATTTCCATATCACGAATTTGATCAACGTTTAAATAGCACTCTTACACTAATGCACTATAAATAGTCAAAACCAACGCAAATACCACTAATTTCCACCATATTTTTTCAGTGTATTTTAACTCTTTTTTTAAAGGAAACCCCCTTAAATATTCCACATCAAATGTCTTAATTTTCCCAAGACCACGCTAAAGGCCATTTAGAATACTTAGCACCCCGAGGAAAAGGGAAGGGGGGTTTAAACTGGCCCCAAAAAAAGCAATAGCTATCTATCAC
>JBCFYV010006542.1:0-11940 GCA_039000515.1 Timema cristinae
CTATGATATATAAAGGTATCTCTCTGTAGGGATTTTAAAACACAAATATCTCTGTGCAAAATGGTTTTCAAGTACATCTAAAATCAAAACTGTACTATGTACATCTTAAGCAGTGCTCGAATTGGGAAATTTTAACAACCAGAATGGTAACAACTGACAACCAATAATTCTTTTATCTATTTTAGAGCATGAAACTATTTCATTGGTAGAACCTATTGCATTGTCGATACACACTTCAATAAGTTGCAAGCTAATACATGTCAGTTTAACTGAATTTCAGTCCAATTTTTGTCCAACATATCGGGATTTCACGAAAGTCTTTGCTTAAATCAGATTTTAATACAAATCTGCGTTGGTCTCACATATTTATTTTCTTTGGTTAGTAGATGTAAATGAAAATATATTGCAACTATCAAATTTTTTTATTTTGTTGCTAGCTTCAAATTTATTTTTAGCTCATTTATGAAATTTTCCTATTTCTTTCGATGTCTTCCTTTAATTCCCATTATTGATATAGACTTTAATTAACCATTTTTCAAACTCATAGCTATTTTAAAGGTGGGACGAAATTATTCTGATGCACCCTACAAACGAAATATCTTACATGATTTATGTAATGTATGTCTGGCTGTGTTTTATAATAAAAATTTGAGTACATATATAATAAATATTATAAAATTGAACTTTATTATTAGAAGAAACGTGTCTACAATAATTATTTATTTATTTTGTAATAAGAGGTACCAATGCTATGGAATTATTTTTTCTGTAAACCAATTAGCCAGTTCATTTTACTAATAAGAAAATGATGGTTTGTGCATGAGAAATATAGATCTGTAGCATCTTCAAATATATGAAGTATTTTGTGTTTTAGAAAAGCTACTGATGAAACATAGTTAAAATAAAAAATATGAGATATTGAATTTTAAAGAGGTAAAGTGTTATTTACAATTTAATAATCAATATTTAACTATAGGAAGCTGAATTAAATTAATTTTATTCCCAACAATATTGTAGTTAGAACTTGCCAACATAAAGAGCCAGCGTTGCATGAAACAGGTAGCAAAACGTGCAATGCAATCTATGGTTTTTACACACATTCATTTTCATCAAAATTCAAACCAGTAGTCATTTTGATGAAAAAACATATTTTTACACCTAATATCATCATCTGCACGCTGCATATATATCTGTGTTTAATGACACTTATTTTCTTAAAAGTATTTAGTAAACCGATGCCTTTGGGAAGTTTGGATTTGGACGCATTTTTGGAATGAGCTATGATACCATTTCAAACCTATTCTTTTGCACATTTAACACAAAAAAAGATCCATAGTAGAACATTTGTTTCTGCGTGTTTCGCATATTTTTAAGTATTTTACACATTTTATGAATATCACTACATAAGACACTTGTAACATAGAAACATTTGAAATTTCCCCATCATTTGTAGGGTAAATACTAAACTAAAATTAATTGAATTACAATGAGAGAAATATGCATGCTAAAATATGCCCCAATCCCCTCTTGTGAAGTAAAAGGAGTTTCATCATAAAAAATGATGCTACAGAAAGAGGCAAATTATGGCACCCCAAAAATTTGAAAAATCCTTTGTTTTACATTGTTAAGAAAAATTATGAGAATGTTAAAGAGTTGTTATTATAATTTTAATCCTTATGAAAAAATTTGTTTCAATGTAAAATGTTTTGTAACAAACACTGTTCCTTAAATTGGCAGAAACACCTAGATATTCTACTCTTCTAATGTAAAGCCCTTTTATCAGTGCCAAGACCGTAGCCAGCCAATAATTTCAGGAGGGAGGGGGGGTGTTTTGGTGGGCACATCCCCCAATTGCTGGAAGCTAGAAAGAATATAAATGATAAACAGTTCTAGATGCTCTCTTAAGTGTTTTATTTTCATGGTAAAATAACCCCTTAGCTTCCGAAGGCTCAGAAAATTTCTAAATATTTTACACCTCTAGAAATTCTCTGAAGTGTTTTTTATGGTAAACACAGCCTTTTAATTTGCCTTGGATCTTAATTTTGATATTGTTTGAACCATAAATAAAGCCATATATATTTTGTTCATAAAATTTCATTGGGTTTTGAACTCCCCAAACCTCCCCTCGGCCCCCCGTTCACGCTTTGTCGGGTGCAAATTTTAATTCATTCAGACCACACCAGGAGAGTGTTTTTTTTTAACAAATATTGGCAGTATTACCGGCGTGCTGAAATTTCGTATATATTTGCATATTTCATACATCTACTGATCAGGCTCAGTTTTTACTAAACACATTTAGCATTTCTAAAGATTTAGCTGCCAACAAACTGGTATCATTTGTCATTTTTCATTTCATTCAATGCAATAAATATTTTGAAGAAAATATGTTTAGCTATAATAAAACTTACGCGACAAGGGAATATTGTAGCTAACTTTAGTAAATAAATAAAATTTATGTGAAACATAATTCATAAAAATAAATATGTACTTATGAAATGTGTGTCTTTCTTTCTTTTTTGCTGGTTCACTTGTGGCACAGAGTTCAAAACTTCAAATAGGTACGTTATTTACACTATGAATGACAATGTGAAACTGAAGGTATAAGTCGTCTACCAAAGGACAGAAACAACAAATGCCTTTTACAAATATAATCCCCACAATATAGTATTCAAAAGGGAGGTGAAAGTTTAACATCCATAAAATATTTTTGTTGAAGTCATTGTTTTGTGTTGGGAATTGTCTCTGTTGTAAAGCAAATTCTTGGAAAACCCAGTATAACACAAAATATATTACACTATACAGACATGTAGAAGGAGCTGGGTCCGTTCAAAATCCAATACACTATAAAGATGTGTAGTAGGAACTGGACCCGTTAAAAATCCAATACACTATACAGACACATAGTAGGAGTTGGGGTCTGTTCAGACTAGAATAGAGAGCCTTTTGGAAAACAATAGGGAGAACGAATAAGTACATTGTAGTGTGCAGGTGGAATGCTTTAAACTTGTGTTGTATTAACCAGAATGCTCGTAATATTTTCTCATATCAACCAGAACAGCGTTCTGGGCCAATTCGAGCACTGATCTTAAGCATTAATACTATATAATTTCTCTCTCTTGTAAGAGGCCAGCACCAAGTCAACAGCTGCAGCCCAGGTGACCAGATAGTTATAGGGTTATTTATATCTAAAAAATTGCTAAATCTTCACACTCAAACACATTTTCATGTTTGTTTTTTTCAAATGTTTCTTTAGAAACATTAAATTGAATTACAATTATTTTTTTGGTTACTATTACAGTAGGTATAAAATTTAATCCTATAATTATTATGACCTAATTTTTTTAATTATCTAAAAATTCACAATTTTAGATTTTAAAACTTTTTTTAAAAAATATACGAGTTTTATTTCATTAAAAAAATTTAACACAATACTTTTAGCTAAATAATTAGGTTTTAAAATTATATATTTACTCAGCCCAAACTTGACTCGCTAAATACTCGAGAGCTTCATGAGAAACTCTCTTGAGATGGACTCGAATCAAAAAACTTAAGCTCACAGACCCCTAATTTTTACAGGCAATAATGTAAGTTCTTAAGGCCACACTTAAACTAGATTTGCTCTCTTTTATCTCATCATGGAGTTACTTTAATTTAGTTCCTTAATACAAACAAATTTTTGATCTTAAGCTTGATACTAAATTTTTCTCAACCAACTTAGTAGGTGTCTAGATTTATTAGATAAATTTGAAAAATATTAATTTTTATATGATAATAAATAATTCTATGTGCTATTTTTGTCAATGTTGATTTTTATTTATTGAGGTACATTTTTATTAGGTGATGCTTGAAGAAGGCCGCAACAAGGGTTTTGGGTTTGTATGTTTCTCTTCTCCGGAGGAAGCAACAAAAGCAGTTACAGAAATGAATGGTCGCATCGTAGGCACAAAGCCATTGTATGTGGCTTTAGCACAACGCAAGGAAGATCGGAAGGTGCATTTGGCATCACAATATATGCAGCGCATCTCAAACATGCGAATGCAACAAATGGGGCAGGTAAAGAGACTTTTAATATTATGTTATTTAGATAAACTCTAAATTTTATGTTTCGTTAACTGAATTTGACCCTTACATAAAATGACTCATTAAATGTGTAAATTATATTATTATTACTTTATTATATTATGATGTAAAGTATATTATAACCTACATATGTGTTGCGCACTCATACACACACACAAATATTACACAAAGATTTGTTCTGCCTGTCGCTACATTCAAACAACTAAATGCATTCTACAAGTCACTTTCATTCTCAGCAATTAATACTTATTATTAGTGTATAACCTGAACGAGCAGTAAGATTCGGTGATAAAAAACTTATTATTACTTTATTATGTTATGTTGTTTACATTCTCACTTAGCTTTTCACCACTTGGGTGAAAAGCTTTCTGTTTCAGATCTACTGCTTTCTTCTTTTATAAAATGTGTAACATCCAGGTAATCTGTAATATTGTATGTGGTCAAACTTTTATCTACTCTAATTTTGTTTCTGCTGCTTTGACGATTCTCAAGCGCTCTTCTTCCTCATTTCTGCCCGGTTACTGTACAATTAGTACATAAAGTCCAGAACTATGGGAAAAAAACTGCATGCCTTCTTATTTTCGCAACAAATATTCCATCATAGATATCAATTACCTTTGCCTTCAGAATCTTTTTATTCATCGATGCACCTTTTGTTTGATCTTCAATTTTCCTCATTTTAAATAGTAAAGAGAATTGGCAGTCTTCGGACTTTTCATTAAAACCACATAGCTTTTCTAAAGCAGAAACAATGTTTTTTGTCTTTTAGTCATCTTCTTTTATGCATCAATCATGGGCTGCAAGCAAATTCCGAGAGAAATGTTTTATGACAATGTTTTTTCTGCTATAGGGTTATCTATCCACTCATGCTAAAACATTTTCACCCCATTCTTTTTTCATTTTCTCATCATATTTCACTGTTTCATATTTAATAGTCAATGTGTGAATCTCATACATGGACTTACATTCACATATTTCCTTCTTTTCAGCTGCACTTTTCACCGCAAAACAAACAAAATTTTTTAGAGTTTAAAATTTTTGCTTAGAACAAAATGTTTTATCCTGTGCATAAGTAGTAACTGCTGCTGCTTCATTTTTGATACTCTCTTCTAATATATATACTTGAATATATTCATGTTTACAATGTATATATACTTCAATAGACTCCACACTTTTCAATCTCTTTTAATAACCATCCTTTTAGATATACTGACACAACTCAGATTCTCTTATTTAACAATCATTGTTTCACCATATTTTAGTTTTATTTGGTACAAGATCACATACATGTCAAAGATATGATGCCTCTAGATAAGTTAAACTGTAAGTTTTCCTCAAAGGAACTACCATTCTGTACAAAATGCACATTAGAATTGAAGAGAGTTGAAAGGCAAGAGGACTGTTAAAAAGCTTTTGAAATGTCTTTTCATTGTAGCTATCCCTTTAGCAGGTAAACTACTTCATACCATCGTCTGAAAGAAAGAAAAATCTCCTGTAGTTTCATCGCCAATATTTAGCTAAATAATCTGCTGAGTGGTTTATATCTGGTGAACTTATTTTAGCACTATGTTAAGATAGGTTTACCTTTAAATATACCCTAAATTTAGGTTTGAGGTAGTTTGATCACCAATATTTAGCTAAATAATATGCTGAGTGGTTTATACATCTTTCATTACACGATATAAATGTGAACGTTAAATATATTTCTGAAGAGATTCTGTAAAAAATATTATACAAAATTAAAATTTGATTTAAAATATAAATTATCTAAATATAAATATAGATACTTTATGTTTACTATATATGTTTGTACTTATGATAATTGGATATAAATTATAGAATCTAAAATTAATTCTAATATAAAATATTGTACAATCTAACAAAGCTGTGAATAAGTAAATATTTATATTTTAAAATAGTATTATTACACATACATGTATAATTTATATATATATATATATAGAGAGAGAGAGAGAGAGATAGATTACCACTCAGAATGCAAAGAGTCCTACCTAATATTGTGTTTACTTTTCAGGAAAATGCATCATAGCTCATTACTTCATTCAAATATATGCCTACAGATAATTACTTAACCAAACTGGACGAAGGCTGAGGCTATTCATTAGCCTAAAGTTGAAACGATAAGCTCTTGTTTAGGATCAGATTTTATGTTGTATGAGGGATTACATTTCTAGATCAATAGTCAACATAATATCTGCTAGTATGTAAAATCATGTCATGACATGGTCTTTAAATTTACAACAAACGTGCTAAAACAGAACTTTTTTCAAATATGAATACAAATATACTATTTTTTTCAACTCATTCTAAATTTGTTTCCGATTGATCTTTCATGCATGAGAAAGAAATGTGTTCTTGGTTGGTAATACTACACTATTTAACTAACTATATATGCATTGTTATTTGCCACTATAATGTTCCTTCGCTTTCATATAGAGGTAAGGCTATAATGATCACTTCAAAAGCCACTGGCCTGGTATACATGGACCGTATAAAGTCTCTCCAACTTTTTCTTTCTCCCCACCACCTCTTTTCCTCCACAATGATCCCGTATTCTCCTCTCCACACTCTCTGCACTAACTTCAGCCACCTGTCGATTGGTCTTCCTCTCGACCTCCTGCCCCTCACTTCAATATCCAGCATCTTCTTTGGTATTATATATATCCTCTTCCATTCTCCTCACATGACCATATCACCTTAGTAATTCTGTCTTTAGCCTGTCTTGCACTGGCTCTTCCTTAACTATTCCTTTCATCCTTTAGATTCTCATCCTAACCATCCTTGTCACTCCTATAATATTTCACAAAAATTTTGTTTCGCAAGCTTCAATTTCTGCTTTTATCCTGCTCATCATTACCCATGTTTCCATTGCGTATGTCAATATTGGTACATATATGTCCTGTAGATCACACCTCTACACCTAAGGCGCACACTTCTGAAAAAAGCTTATATTTGTTTCAATTATTAGAGGTGATAGTTTGGAGGGAAAAACTAAAATTCTGGGGTATTTATTTTTCTTAACTCAAAATTTTTATGATGAGTTTTATTCTGCATACACATTCTATATTAGCTACAGTTAAATATACACCCCATAGTATCTTTACACAATTATTACAATTAGCCACTTAAAAGAAATAAATATTTATTGAAGACATTTTTGTGTCTTTTATAAATAACTTGTTTGATTAATTGTATAGAAAACTTTCTGAAATTTGGAGAGTTTATACTATCTTAATTTTCCCTTTGTTTTTCATAACATGTGAGGTCCATTAAATTGTGTATTGCACTAACCAATTATTTAATTAAAATAAAAACATGTTTTTTTAATCTCTTAGCAAATATATCAACCAGGGGGACTGGTGGTTACTTTGTTCCAACTATTCCTCAACCTCAACGTTTCTATGGTTCGGCACAAATGACTCAAATTCGTGCAACTCCACGCTGGCCATCTCAACCTCAACTACCCATAATACTCAAGGAGGAGCATCAGGCTATTCAAACATGCAAACACCATTCCGTACAGCTCCGCGAATCCCAGGCACACAACCTGGTGTCATGCGCAATGCTTTCTCTGCACGCCATATACCAGGTAGAGTTAATTTGCAGATACATTAATTGTAGAAACCATAAAAAACTAAGAGCTTGTTTGTTTTTTGAAAAAATATGTTATATGATTTATGTTCAAAGATAATTGATTTTAATACAAACTGATATCATACAATTTTCTTTTGCTTTTCCCTATATGTAAGTATTAAGTATAAATCATAGAATATTTTGCTTTGTATTGTACAAATATCCATACTTAAAATGTCTTGGATTTAAATATACAACTACGGTAATTTGAAGAGATAAAGGTTGGTGAAATAAATAAAACACCTTATTTGAGTTTTTAAAGCTTAAAGGTTGAGGTTTAGCTACTCTCTTATGTACTCAAATAAAATTACATAAACACAAACCTAATTTCTATTAAAGGAAAACTAAAACAAACTTTTTTTTAAATCTTCAAAATTATGGGAGGTATTGACATACACACCCACACATTTTTGTTTGTTTACTTATCTTCATTTTTAATTTTTTGTTTAATTTCAGGTCAGCAGTCTATGGGTCCAACAAACATGCATGACGACCAATGGGGGCTCCAACTTTGTCTTTGCCTGTACAAGGTAGATCTACCAACTACAAGTACACGCCAAGCATGCACAATTCTCCAGACATACTACCTTTGTCTCCACTGCCACAAGCCCAACAGTAAATATGTATCTATAGCTGATTAGTATATAAGTTGTCAATATCTAGTATAAGTATATTTTAATAATACTTATCTGCTTGTTTTTAAAGTATAATAACTAATATAAAAAAATTATAGCTATTGTTGTTTTCTGTAAACTCTTTCGATTTTCACTGTGCAAACACCAATAAATTTACTGGAAAGGTGATCACATGTCAGATGCTATTTAGTGGTCATTCTATAATTATGATTCATCCTCTTTTTTGAACCTATATAAATCCCCCTAAAATGCCAATTATAATCATAAAACCAAAAGCTTTTTACCAACAATTTTTTTTAAATTATATTTCAGGCTTCACAGTCAAGGGCAGACCTCTTACAGCATCTATGCTAGCTGCAGCTCCACTACAGGAACAGAAACAAATGTTGGGCGAGCGTATATTTCCGCCATTCAGCACATGTATCCTGAATTACGGGAAAAATTACTGGCATGCTGCTTGAGATTGATAATTCAGAGTTGTTGCACATGTTGGAACATCACGAGTCATTGAAGACAAAGGTATATTAAGTAAATTCCCTCTGACACACCACCATTCTGACATTTATCCATTCTCCCACTCTGAAAGTATTGTTTTTGTTATCTAATTGTCTATTACTGAATATGTCGGTAATTAATTAAGTCTTTTGTCACAAATAGGAACTTTGTTTTATATTAGGACATTTAGCTTTTAAAGTGAATATTAATGGGTATGTTTCCAAAAAGTTGGATGCATGAGGAACTTGACTAAGTATAGAATCAACATAATGGAAGAGTATGTCATAGTTTTGATCATAATCTGTGAATAGTCTGGGAATTATATAAGATTCAAGTGGCAAGGGAGTTACTAAATAAAATCTTTAATATAAACGATTATTGATTGAACCCAGGTATACTAAAAATATTATGTTTGGCTTAGCCGGGTCTGAACATGGTACGTTTGTTTGAATGGAATGATCAATGTGCAAACCATTGCTTTGAGGTTCAATTCTGAGCTACCATGATATTAGTGTTATGTTGGGTTGTCTGAAATACACTTTATTTGAGAGAATTGTGAAGCTAACAAATTGGCAAGACTGGCTTGGCTAGTCTTGTACAGTGGTCTTGTGATTGTGTCCTAGTAAAATAAAGTGAACCATTCCTGGAGATACCCCATATGGTGTTAATGTCTTGTTTAACAAATGGTTAATAAACTGATTACCATACATACATAACAATTAGTTTTTTTAAAAATTGTACTAGTTTGTGTTTTATGTTATTTTCTGAGGGACTACTTGAAAAAAGATTTCATTTAACTAAATAAAGTTGCAGGGTTTCTAGTATTGCATTTGAAAACCAATATTTTGACCCACATGCTAAATGTCATGAAAAGAGGGACTATGTATGACAACCTTAAAATTTGTAAAAAAACCATTTTTATAATAATGTTTGTATGGATTAAATAAATTCTCGTGAATTTTTTTCTTCTTATTATAGTAAATTGGAAAATCTTTTGTGCTCCACGAGTGAAGAGGAAAATATTTTAATCTTCTATAAAATAAAAATGTCCAAATTAGTGTTGGCTATTGCTACTCTACTAGTTAAATACATAGCTCAAACCTTTTAATATATGTCTTTATAACTGTCCTTTAATTTGTTTTTAAGGGTTTAGGAAGCTGTTGCTGTGTTGCAGGCGCATCAAGCCAAACAAGCTGCTTCTCAAGTGAAGATGATTAAAAGATATCTTCAAGTGCCAGCTTATTTAAACTTTTAAATATTTTATCTTTTTTTGTGATTGCCTCAAAAGAACTTTTCCTCTTTAATTCTATAAACAAGTCATAGGCACTATTTTATTAAAAATACTTAAATTTGTTTTGTATGAAGAAAATTTAACAATTAAATAAGATTTATTCTTGTAACAAGAAATAAACAAAACTGTGATAAAGAAATTGATGAAACTGTGTTTTATTATTACATGAATTATTGCATATGGAAAATAAATAAACCTATTTAGTGCTTTCTTCAGAATCTCACATAAGAAAAATTTCAAGAAATTAACACGATGTATATGTTTTTTTAGTACCGCATTTTACAACCCATCGGTTTTACACCTATTCACATGATTTTCAGTTTCTAAAACTTAACCAATAAGTCAATGTAGAATTATTGTAAAATTAATATAAAGTTATAGGGAAAATTGTATCGCTTTACACGAAAAAGTAATAGTACTGAAAATTTAAAACAATATTTAACTGTGAAAGTGTAAATAAGTTGGAAGTGTGAGAAGTACTTTACATTAATATACAGTATTAATACAATCTTACTGTATACACTAATAAGACAAGTTATGGTATTAGAATGGGTTCTAAGACGAATTGAGCCTCCATTCCTTTAACTTTGCCTAAATTCATTATTCAAAACGTTACCGAATTTTGTTACAGGCCCCTGCAACTTTTATCATTATTGGGAGTTGCTTTATTAATAATATTAACAGTTCCTACGAGTTATATAAGATTCATTTAAGGGTGCATAACATCAGGCCCAGTGTTTCCAATACACTCACAGAACTTCTCCCCCCCATAGCCTGGACACACTTCATTAACTTTTTTTAAAAAGAGGAACATGAAATGACTCCAACTAAGTAAGCCCCCGGGAAGAACTTCACACACTCTTTCCCATTATCGTTTTTCTGTTTATTGGTAGGTCTTGCATTTTGCTTGATTATGTGGTCACTCCTAGTAGTGATCCGTAGAGCTAGATTATCTATTGAAAATTGCTCTTCGTTAATGGTCTGCTCATCTGGTGTAGGTCTGAAGGTTGACTACTGAGTGACAATGAGGTCCTTTCTTGGGGGAACAATGTTAAAAAGTTCAGCATAATCTATATGGACCTTTCTTTGAGTGCTGAAGGGCATTGCAACTTGTGGTAAGATACCCTGGCTAGGTTTTTCTATCTGTTGGCAAGAAGAACAGTTTGTAAGCATCTTTTCAATATTCAAATCAAGTAGAGGCAACCACACATAATTTTGTCTCAATGTTTTATTCTTTACCACACCCATGTATTCCTTGTGTAACTCTTACCATATTCTGGATTTTCGACAAGGGTGCATATACACCCGTTGGAATATCCATGCTGCGGGTGTCCCCACTTATGACTGGTTCTAACACCCATTTAAGTGCTTGAATGAGTTCCATGGACTTCTTTTCCTGGAATAAGTTTTTCATCATCTTACAATGGTGAATGATAGTACATTGATTTGGCCTATGGTTAAAAAAAACTTCCAAATCAATGTCAAAATCGTCAGTTTGGCCCTGCAGAGGTATTAGTAATAAACAGTAAGTTCCCTTGCTCTGCCAATGGACGATATTGAATATCATAGTTAAATAATTATATTTTAAAAATGAGGTGGCCCAATGGCTAATAATTTTATAATAAAATAGTTAAATAGTTGAAAATAGCAATATCTCGAGTCATAAGGGTAAGCAAGATAGGTAAAAATAGCATTAATTTTTGGAAATTTTAATCGTTTTTGTGGCATAATTTAGCATTATGTAGCAAAATTTGGTAAAAATGTCTTTCTCAATTTTTTAGGGCC
>JBCFYV010006544.1:0-52249 GCA_039000515.1 Timema cristinae
CTGAAATCCACCAAGCACAAGGCAGCCATTGAAAAGGTAAAATAAAACAATAACAAATTTTAAAATTTAAATTTCTTTTTTTTAAATTTTAACTGTCAACTTTTTTAATTTTTTTTTCCAGATTCCAATTTAAAAATGAAAACAGGGTACTCCTGTTTTTTGAATGAACATCAATGATCTTATTTAAAATTTTTCCCCTTCTTTGTTTTTTTTAAAAAAATTTGTAATAAATGTTCTTTTTAAATTTTTTTTTTTCTATTTTTTTTTAAGAGTGCTGGTAAAACGGGTTTTGGGGTTGTTTTTATATACGGTAGTAAAATTGTTTAAAAAAAATAAAACTGATTTATTATTTAAAAACTTTACTTCAAATTTAAATTAGGCAAAACAAAAAAAATGAAAAGGGGGCAAACGGTGTTAGTTAAACTCCAAAAGAGAAGATGGGCCCAAAAAAGGTTTGGGGAAACCCACTGCCCTAGACAATTCCACTGACAAAACCTTTTTTCCCAAAGATTTGAGATATTTTTCATTTTTTAATTTTCCAAAACTGAAAAACACGCATATTTTTTATTTTTTTTAAATTTATTACCTTGACCCTTTTGTGTATTTTTTTTTTTTTGCCATACAATCCCCACCTACTTGATTATTTCTAGAAAATATAATCATTGTTTATATATTTTTTAAATTTCCAAAAAATTTTTTTCCTGTACAAATTTTTAAAATTGAAACTCCTTTTTTTTGTGTACAAAACTCTCTAAACTGGGCTTGTATTTTAATACCGGAGGCCCCAAACCCTTTCCAAAACGACTAATAAATTGATTAGTGCTTCCTCTACACCTAAACGTGTAAAATTTACTTCCCAAGGGTAAGATATATTCTATAAAAAAAAATTTTTAAATAAATTTTCCCAAAGGGTAAAAATTTTTTCCCCACGGCGGAGCCACAAAACTAAAAAATGAAATTTGGGTGTTTAAATAAATTTTCCCAAATTTAAAAATTTTTGATTTTTGTAGGATAATTTGTAAAAAAGGGTCTATTTGTGGGGAAAAAAATTTAACCCCAAGAAATTACTTTTGATGGTGTGAAATAAAATTTGTGTGTAAATAAATATTCCAAAATACTTTCATGGCAGAGCTATATTCAAAAAACTATTTTTTGTGTAAATAAATATTCAAAGTAAATTTTTCCCCTGTAAAAAAAAAATTCAATGTAAAACTTTTCAAAAGTGTGAGATATTTTTGGGTAAAAAATTTTTAAAATTTATACTTTTCACCCTGTGTGAGTTTTTTTTTTTTTTTAAATAAATTTATAAAAACTTTATGTTTGTTTTAAAACGTCAAAAAACCCCCCAACCCCCCTATCCTATAAATACAACTACATATAGTTTAAACAAGACGGGTTTCAAACATTATGGACAAGATGAAACTTTCCCCTTTTTCGGTTACATAAGCGGCCCTCCCGGCTGTCGAAAGTCATATTTTGAAGCCGACTTTATCGGTCACTTGGACCCAATGTTTTACTTAAAACTTGAAAAAATTTCACAGGGTATTTTTCCTTATGGAAAACCGGGATTCGAAAAAGGATGGTAAAGGGTCCCCGCGCCCATATTCTGAAAGGCTTTGCCGGAAATTGATGACTTCTGAAAAGACTCCCCACAGCTGATTATCCTGGACAAAAACCTGATGGGGGAAGCCAACTAAGGGTTTCGGTAATATTTTCACCCAAAAATTTTCACATCGAAATATTAGCGAAATTTTAATTTACACAAAATATATTCCAACGGGTAAAGGGGGCCAAAGTGACATTTCCTTAAACGCACATTATATCGTGCTTTTTAAAAATCTCAGGGGTATAGCTCAGATTCAACACTGTGCAAAGTCCAAAACTGTCCGAAAATCCCCGTTTTTTTTCAAGAGACTTACGGTTTATGCTACAAGTACTCTTCACGGCTATATATTTTTTTAGATTTCAAAAAAAAGGTACAAAACCCGGGAAAGGTTCCCGATATAAACTCCCACAAATGTCGAGTGCTGCGTGTACCTACCACGAAAGTGCTATAAAAACACCGACACTTTCCGTTTAAAAAGATAATTTCCCTAACCATAAGAAGTTCTGAAGAAGGCCCTTTCTTGCGATTTATTCCCCATGAACCCACAGTAACGTGTCACCTTGCTGAAAAAAGGCCCATAAAAAACTGGGTTTACCCCTGTTTCGGGGTGTGCCTATAATACTTTAAAAAAGGGCAGGGGCCGAAAGAAAAAAGCCAGAAGACAAAGTTGCTGCTCATAATCAGGGGTTTGCGCAAGCTGTTTTAAACGAGTATAGTGCCCGGAAGAAGAAGACGAGATGACTACTCGTTCAGAAACGAGGAACGTTCCTGCCCTTAAATTTTTGGGGCCCCTTTAAAACAGCGGCGTCCTCGGTTCCTTTTTCAACAAGTAGAAAAGGAACACAAAGAAAAATATGATATAAGTGTCCCCGGATACATTACAAAACCCTTACGAGCAAAAACACCAACATTTGGGCATCGGCCACAAATCAAATGGTCTCCCGAGATGGGCAGGGAAATGTAAAAAATCCTCTCTTCAAAAAATTGACGACAAGTCTAAATGGACCCTTTAAAAAACCAACAAGTGCTACAAACGCTATCTGCCTTTAGTCCCAAAAACCCCCCCCAACAAAAACAAAAACCGCAAATATCACCCCTCAAGTGTCTGTACTTCCCATCCCCGGTAAGTTGAATCTTAACCCTTTTTTGGTATTAGTGCAATCCTTCTTCACCTTTTTGAATGAATTTTTTCGATAACAGCGTCGTAGAATGAATTTTTTTACTCTGCAGTTCAAACTAGCAAAACCTTTTTTTTGGGCCCGACAACAGAAAAAAATGTGGAGACCTATTCTCACACTGGGTGTTACGCAAAAAGTTTGTCTTAATACGTTTCAAACAAGAAATTTCCTCAGCATGGATGTGCTTACTGGGAATTTTTGATATTCCCCAAAAAACACAATTTTTAATTTTTTTTGGAACGCTTCTTTTGCTAAATCTTTTCATCCGGAACTTCATAATTTCAGTCACATTTTTATCTGAAAAGTCTGATAGTCTGTAAACTGACACTAATTCACTCCGAAAATTGCCAAAATTGAAAAGACTACCATAGCTTGACTTAAGTGACAAAAATAAAATTTCAGGAAATTGAGATTTGAAATTTTTTGAATCTAGCAGCTCAATAAGATCTTGAAGCCTCAGCTCCATTTTCCCAACCATGGTGTCAATAATTTCATTATAAAGACGCACATATTTATTTCTTGGATTCAATGAGCCATCTTCTCTACTTCTCTTCTTAGGAGCTTCCACGTTGTCATCATCTTCTAATTTTCTATACGTCTCTTCAAAGTCGTTTCTAGCATCTTTGAGGTGAGAAATCGTCTCTCTTACTTTATCGATGCAGTATTTCACATCGAAAGTTTTGGTTTGAAGAATTTTGAATAATGTGCCGGGGAGAGAAAAAATGTTGCTGAAAACCTTCAGTAGAAAGGCTAAATCGAAATCTCTCAATGATGACGCATATCCTTTAGCAGTCACGAATGCATCAGTATCCCAAATATCTGGATTTTCAGCAATATTCTCAAAAACTGTATGAGTTCTGTTTTATTTTCATTCACCGTGTTCACAATTCTGGAATTATAATTCCACCTTGTATTGACAACTGTTGGAAACCGCTTCTTTACCTCAGAATGATTAAGAGCGTTAATGCGTTTCGATGAATGTGAAAAGAAATTTGGAAAGCCATTCAATGTCTTAAAAAATATCTGGCATTTTGTTATATGATTCACAGACTGTGAAAGAACTAGATTGAGTTTGTGAGCATAACAGGGGCTGAAAAGTGCACCTGGGCACCTCTTTTTCACAAGCGTTTGTACACCATTTAAATGCCCAGAAAATGTAGCGGCTCCATCATACGCTTGTGCTACAAGTTTTTGCTCACAATTGAAACTCGAAAGGATTAGAAAAACATGCTCACTTAAAATAATTGCAGTGCAATCACTGCTGACATAAAAAAACAATAAATCTTTCATATATTTGGCCATCTTTCACATATCTAAGGACTTTCGAAAGTTGAGAGAGAGCTTTGCAATGTCCGTAGTTTTCATCCAACATTATTGCTAGAAAAAATGCATATTTATTTCCGACTTAATCTTATCCAAAATTACATCCCCAGCACATTCAATTATGTCGATTTGAATTTTGTTGGAGGTTCCTTTAAACGCTCCCCTACTCTGGAGATGAAAATCCAATTTACTATCGTATTTAGAAAGTGACTGCATTAGTTCAATGTAGTTTCCCCGGTTAAGGGAATCTTCCCGTTCGTCGTGACCTCTGAATGGCAGCTCTTGCTTAGCCAAAAAACAACATACATCAATCAATCGTTTCATTAGTTCCCGGTTTGAATCAACCTCTGCATTATGTTTTAAAACGTCTATCCTTTTTTGCTCACTCAGTCGAAAATCTATTCTGGTTTTCCCGAAAGTTTTTAATTTAGTTATTGCGGAAAGGTGTGAGTGAGTCCTTTCATGGCGCATCTTGGCTTTGTGAAAATTGCTGATATCACAAAATCCGTTATTATTCCACACTCCCTGATTTGTGTCGAACAACACACAAGGCCAACAATACAGCCTGTTTCTTGATTTGCATGCAGTTAACCATTTTGAAGAAGTATAATATTCTGTTTTGAAATGACGCGTATAGTCTTTCATTTTTGTTTTAGCAGAAATGTCTGGAGTTGGCCTACCTTTCATTATTACTTGCTGCTTTTCTTCAAAAGTGAGGGCTCCAAACGAAACTGCGAATAATCGGTCGAGAGCGTAGCATTGAGAAAGGTGATCGCACTGCTACATCCTACTGAACTACCCTCACTAACCCTGCTACTTGTCTCAGGTCCCTTCCCCAAGCTTTGTTGTGAGGGAACAGTTTTCAAATCCGAGTCCCCTTCCATAGTTCACACTTCAAAGACTGTCAAACTAAATTGACAATCGAACACTTTAACAATTCACAAGATCTCTTTCATCAATGGGAACAATTACATACGTTTAACAACCACAACACTACCACTTATAAGAAGCAAACCAAAATTACATTTACCTGTGACAGAACGCCAAGTCTTAGCATATATCTTATTATAGAGACGGACTAGGCTGGCTTCAACTAGTCCTCTCCCCGGTAAGAGCCGATAAGACTCGAGCGCTTCCGATGTTAGTTGGGAGAGGGAAGGGGTTCGTGCAAGCAGTGGAATATCATCGAGTATTGTGACAGCGCTTCTGATGTTAGTATGTTGTCATTGTAGAGAGGGAAGGGGGTGTGGGGGCAGCGCACAAAATAGCTAGAATATTGTTGAGTATTGTGACGCAAATTGAGGCTCAGATAGATTTTATTTTATGCTTTTATTTCCCGTTAAAATTTAACTCAAAATAAATAAACTAAAAATGTCTGGGGACTAGCCTAGTCCTACTAGTCCATTGACGGCACGCCACTGGACGTTAAGTATTCTTCCCATTTTAAGCTCTTTGTTTTTTATGGTACAATATTTAGATATTTATTCACTTTAATACACATGCATAATAATACGTAAATCAGATTACACCAAGATTTAGTAATTTTAAAAACTTTAAAAATTACACATAAGTTAATTAAACCTCTCCAAGAACTAGCCCAAATTAATTTAGGAATGTAAATATTTACGATGATGTGCAACTTTCTTGTGAACCTATGTGGGTGAGAGGACAGTGAGTATTGCTAATATAAATAACTTTCTTTGTGATACTAATATATTTTTACATTTCATTGTTATTACTACACACTCAGGCACATGTCTAACCAAACAATACTAATACAGTCTAGATCGGTAATTTAGAATAATTATTATTAGGCCTATATGAACTACAGTTAAAAAAAAAACCCCTATGTTGACTATTTAAAATATTGACTAACTTTGTGTTGCATAGGCCTTTAATGGACTCATTGTGTGACATCATCACTCAAATGTAACTGAACGGGTTTATTTGGTAAATTTTATTTAAATTTTACTAACACATGAAGGTTTTCAGTTTGAGTATGATGGGTAGGACCAAAAACATAGTAAATATTTATTGAAGGTTTAAAGTATTTTTTTATCCAAATTTTATTTTCAATAGTTTTTTTAGGTAGATTTAAGCAGGGTTTTGTTTAAACCCGGGGTGTGGGGCTTCAATAAATTTCATTGAAAATGGAAATGTATGTGCTTAACATTTTTGGAATATAGGCCTATTAAGGCATACCATTCACAATTTTTAAATTATTTAATATAATTTTCTATCCCCTGCTAAAAGTATTAAATTTTTTTAAATCACCAATAATTAAAAATTTAATTCATTATAGCCACTTGAAACTTAAACTAAGTTAAGTTAATAAAATATCCTACAAAAATATATGGGTCTCTCAACTATCGATCTATTTTTATTGACATATAAAATAGGACAAATAACTTACTAATAGATCTAAAAAATGGCCCCTAGCTTTTTAGCTTTACCACAAAAGGTACCTATTAAAACATGGGCCCTAAGTTAACTACTGGTTTTGTTTTTTAACTAAAAATTTTATGTTTTGGTTTCAAAGCCTTGTTGAAATCCCAGAAATTTTATCAAACATAATGTAATGAATTTGATGCAATAAATTGTATTGTTATTACAATTGCTTTAGTTTTTAATTATGTAAACAGGGGTTTAAAAAAATTCAAACCTTATGAAAGGTTTAAGGCACCAAAAAAAATTTTGTATTCTCAGATTTTGTTTTCACCTTAAGAAATTCTATTCGGGGCCCAAGGTTCAGGGACTGTGACCCCAAATTACGTAGTCAATATACTTGGTTAAATAAAAATATCAAAAGAAATAATCCACAAAAGATGCATGCACCAAGCAGAACTGATAAATAAAAAAAACTTTTTTACTTTATGGCATTGGGAACTCGAAAGTTTATTCCCGCTCTCACATAAGACTACCAGCTACCCATTTTGAGCTAGTTCTATCCATCCACCCTCAAACACTCTTTTTCATCAGGCCCACAAGTTATCCTCCCTTTTTGTACTGTAAAAAAAAGAAACTAGCAAAAAAAAAAAAATTTCCCCACAATAAATTATTTATATCACATTTTGGGTAGAAAACCTTCACAGTAAATTTGAAAATGTCGAATTAAGAACAAAAGAACCGACGGCTCAAAAATTTAGGCCTATATCATCACAAAAAAGGGCAGCCAAAAATATTCTAATTGTGAGATAAAATAATTAGTCTTTCCCAAAGATGTTTAAAAACGTATTTTTGACATTTTCAGGCATTTTGGGTTAGTACTCTGCTTGCCATTAAATACAGGCATGACTCAACATAAAAATTTTTTATTAAATTTTTTCAAAAATTTAAAAAAGTTGGGTTTGGGTTTTTGGTTTAGTTCCTTAACTTATCTGACTGCTTAAAAATTTTTTGGTTTCAAAGTTGGAAGTATATGTCGCCGCCGTACGTGCAAAATTAGTGAAACACACATACTTGTTGATCCGTCAACTGGAACATATGCACTAATTATAGTCTTTAGATTGGGCAAAGAAAAAGGATTTGCGGGGGATTAGCCCTTTTTTGGGTTTAATTTGGGGAAACACTTTTGATCAGGGGTTTTACATTTACACTTCCCCCAAAAAATTCAAAGTTTTCAGGAAACCCTTACCCTGGGGATTATGGGGAATGATATACTGGAAAAGGTGATTGTGCGAATATTTTCAAAATTTTATTTTTTGCCCTAAAAAAATCTTTAGGAATAATACCCAATGTTAGTATTCTTTCACTGCATTGTGCTTTATTTAAATGGGGCACCATTTTTAATTGGGATGTATCCAAAATAGTCAAGACACTTGACTTGATAAATTTTTACACTTAACACCATTTGAGATCGAAGACTGCACAGACTATTTCGAACAGAAAAATACCCCTTTTCACACCCTGATCCACGTGCTGTTTCCCTAACAATGATCTTAAAAACTTTTTTAAAACATCATCTACACCCCAATTAACTAGCCCACTTACAAAATTTGTGGTACTTATTTTCATAGACATACAAATTAGACAAACTTTTCCAAACCCCAAACACAAAACAAACAACTCTCCAAAACTACAAAACAACCAGTATTTTAAAAGTAATTATCAAAGACACATTACTTTACAAGCTCTCTTTTTTTCTAGCAACGAAAAAATTAAAAAATTCCCGATCAACACCGCATCAAAGGGCCCTTTCAAGGGTAACATCGCACCCGGGGCTCAAGGGCGTGTGAGGGTTGCTTTTGATCACGTGATTTTTAATGAAACTATAAAAACATAAAGGGGGTTGACGGAACTGAAGTAGACTTTCGGATACAGCTAAGTTGTGTCCCGGGAAACCTACCTTACTCCTTGGAAAGTTAAATTTTTTGACCTATTTCACACATTTTACGGATAAGACTCTTTTCCCAAGAAATCAATATTTAGCATATATTTTTTACGGACTAGGACAATCTTTTTGGGGCCTTTTCTGGACCAATTTTTTCTTCTAAAGCAGATTAAATTACCATGTATAGCCCCTATATTTGGTTTCAAAATTTAAAATTAAAGTTTCCCTACTTTTTTTTTATTTAAATTTTAAAGATTAACAAATTAAATTTACAAAAGTAATTAAATAAATTTGTTCACTAATAAAATTTTTAATGTTTTTTCGTTAGTTTATTTTTGTCAAGTTTTAATTTTAAAAATTGGGCCCGATACAAAAACGATATTAGTCCCCACCCCCCCCTGGCAATTGAAAGATGGACTAAATCTGCAACACCTTTTTAGTTAAAAGACTAAAAATTCGTTTTAAAAAAATGCTCTTGCAAATTGTAAATTTATAAAAGTCCTTTGTCCAATTTTAAAATTTTTTGGGTTACAGGAAAGTTTTTTCCCAATGAAAATCTTTTTTTCATCTTAATTGGAAATCTATTTTTTAATAATGTTTTTTTTTAGACTCCTGGAACATAACACTTATATTTATGTACCCCATGACAATTGAACACTTAAGACATTTTTTATTAAAAAAATTTTATCACTTTAAAACATTATTAAAATTTAAAAAAGAAAAAAATGCCATGACAGTTCACTGTTGAAAAATTTGAATGATCGCCCAATCACTGCTTATTTGCCTACACTAGCGATTGCCGTAGTGATAAAAAAAATAACAAAAATAAGTTGAAGTAGATCCTATAAGGATACGCCCGTTTTTCTAGACCCCTGGCCTTCAGGGCGCATTAATTGGGGAAGTTCTGCGCGAAGAGTAGGGTAGCATTTAAAAGGTTGGCTTTCACAACGGACTTCCGAAAATTTTTTTCGGGGGTTTTTGAGTTAAACGAAGATAAACTTCGACCTTTTATATTTATAATTTTTACTTTGGAATAACTTTACTTACCATTTATGCAAAAGACCCTAAAAAGGGGAAAGGGTCCCCATGTTCTCAAACGATCAACTTTTTTTTTTCGTTTACGGAAATTTAAATCTGAAAAGTGCGTGGTCAAATTTAAAACAAACAATATGATAAAATGTGAAAGCCATACGAGTACTTTATATCCCCAAAATTTTTTTTAAAAATGCTATACGGTATGTGTTTTAATAAGTTGAAAATATAGTTGAAAATTTTAAATAAAAAGACACTCTACATATGGAAGGAGAAAGGGATTATTGTTTAAATTTGTACTTAAGAAAAATATGACACTATTTTTTTTCAAAAACCCTATATTTCAAAAGTTTTGAAATGAAGGAAAAAAATTCCTAGTTCTCACGCTTTTTTTTTCTTTTTCCCCTTTTTTTTATAAAAATTTTTCCCTGCCTTCTCAGGCAAAATTTGGGCCTCTACACACCTACCACAGATTCAAGGGATCTGAATGAATTAAAATAAAAAATAAAAAAAAAAATATTTGTTAGTCAATTGTATCTCAAGCTAAACAACTATAAACGATATTACCACCAAGTTTAGTGTATATATTTTATGATTCTGGTGGCACAAATAATGCGGTACAAAGCCCAACAACGGGTGTAACGTTTAATGTAAGCAAGGGTGTAGTTAAACGCGAATGCTTTGAACGTCCAGAGCACCCGTGGATCGTCTGATCCCTGGGTTTGTGAAAATACCCTAACAACGGGGGTTTTTTAAACACGGTGATGGTTTTATTTTTTAAAATATATTAAATGATAAAAAATGAAAATAAACCAACGTCAATTCTATACGATACTAAAACTTGCCTTTTCCCTCTACTTTTCCTCTGCAAAAATCTCCATAAAGTATATTTTTCAAACCCCAGGCACCATTCTTCAATGTTATTTGTATAAAAACCCTGGATTTTCTGTTCCCAAAAAGTATCTTTATTTTTGTATTTTTTGATAAATTTCGAGTATTTTTTCACCCCAATATTCGTGATTTTAAGAAAGTCATTCTAAATAAGTAAAGTAAATAATAATTTAAAATAATAAATTAAACAGAAAAAAAAGAAGTCCAATTAAACAGACCACAATTCGCCTTCGACACTCACCAGAATCACGTCCAAACTTACCGTGAGGGGTTGTTTTCGCCCCCCAAAAAAACCGACAAAAACGGATCAAAAGAACCCAAGCGAGCATTAATTACACCTCTTGTGCGTTCAAACGAACGAAAGCGGTACACACACCATCTATACTTTACACGTGTTTACACGTCTTAAAAAAAAATCTAAAAAATTTAACTTTGACTGTTTTGATTCGAACCCCGGGTTTTTAAATCTAAATATAAGTTTCCTTTATAATATTAAAACTATACAGTTTTTAAATTTTGGCATATTGTTTTTTCCCGGGGTTTTTGGCTTACGCAATTAAACTTTTTTTTTTGGGGGGTGATTTGGATGCTGCTGACTTGCAGTATTGATGTAATTAATACAATTTTTAAAAAAAATTCCTTGGGCCCTTTGGGGACTTTCCCCTTCACCAAAGGGAAAAGTTTGTACCTTTAAAGGTGTTAGGGCTAATTTTCACCTAAAATGTATTTAGGTTGGTAGTAAAACCCTTTTCCCCGAAATTTAAAAATATCCGGGAAATCGGGATGGCCCCAGAAAACGACACAATTAAAACCATTTAAACTATAAATAGATTTCTTTGAAAATTGATGGGTATCAAAAACGAGCAACTTTTTTTGAAAAAGGAGGTTAAAAAACGTATAATGCTTCAAAAATAGAACGAAAAAAGGGAAAAAAGATACAAGTAGTAACGGTTAAGAAACAATATTTAAGTTGTTTTTTTAAAGGAATGTAATAAAGAATAATTAAAAGAAAGAAAAAATAAAAATCAACAGGAATGGAAAGTTAGAATTTTTAACTCTTGGTGGCCAAGGAAACACTGGGATAATTGGGGGCGTTGAAGAAAAAAAAAACACTCACTTTGGTGGAGGGAAGAATTAAACATGGGGTAAGACACAAAACGAAAAGTTTAAAAAAGGGATGAAATTGAACACCGGGGAGGGGGCAGGAAAGAGGTTTGATAAATTTTATAAAATATATTTGCGAACAAAAACGTTTTTGAAGGGGCGAAGCGGAAGATATTAGACACATTAAAAAAAATTTAATCGGTTTGGTTAGGGCATGTAAAAAAAAAATATTCCCAAAACACATAATTGGACCACGCTATGCACAAAAACCCAAGGCCTTTTTTAAAAAAAATGCAGAATGATCCTTTGTAGCCAAAGGTTAAACTACTAAAAAAATTACTAGTTTCTCTATCGGCCGTTTCTGCTTGATAAATTAGTATAGACAACCCCCTTTTTCTCTATGGCGCTTTTCAACATCAAAAGACCAAGTCCCACAGTTTGTGTTTGTACTCTCAATGCCCCTTCCAGATTTTTAATCAAAGACCAAGTACCACCTTCTTGCACAGTCTAGTGAAAATTTTTGGGGATATTATCTTTTATATTTTTTAAAAAAAATCTTTTTTTTGTAATATATATTGTGCATCAATGTTAAATTTTTGAAAAGGCATATTGTTTTTTAACATTTTACAATGTTCGTAAAGTAGAAAGATTTTAGAGTTACTTAAGAAGAAAAAAATCCAGTCAATGTCGAAAGCGGGGTCACGCCTTTTGGGGTTATTTTTCCTTTGACAAAAACTCTTGTTTACAACAAAAATTAAATTTTAGATTAGAAACTATTATTAAACATTTCACATAACATTAATTTTTTACATTGGTATTTTAATGTAGCTAAAAACTTAAGGGGGTGTACTTAGAAAAAATTGTTTTCTTTGTGTTTGAAAAATATTATTACTAAAATAATACTATACCAACGTTGTGATTGCCTTAAAAATTTTGTAGTTTTATCTGTACCAAACAAGTGTTTTGTAGATTTACTCATATAAACATTATAATTTTAACTCAGGCAAATTTTCAATTTTGAACATACATTTTGTGATCTTATCTTTATATTAAGATTAAGAAAAATATAGTAAATTTTTTAAAATTTGATTCTTGTTGTAATTCAAATTTGGGTAAAAACCCAAATTTTGTTTCCAATTCAATTATTGTTAGTATATAACATAATAAACCACAAATCAACTACAACTAAAAAATTATTGTTTTAATAAAATCACGGTAAAAAAAAAAGGCAATTTGTTTGACAAACAGGGATTATTTTACCCTAAACATTCAAAAATATTTTTTACACATTGAATGATTTCAAAAACATTTTGGGCCTTAAAAAAAAAATTGTAAAGGATTTATTTAAATTGATAAGGTTTTTTTTAAGTTTGGATGCTTTATTGCCTGTCATAGTTTTTTTTTTAATTTTTTTGAACATGTGCAAAAATGGTAATAACACTTATATACGAGGAAATTAAGGGTGGAGGAAGTAATATGTATAAAAGTAAAAAGGGGATTTGAAACATTAAAGGGAAAACCCACTCAAATCTGATCTTTTTGGCACGACCCTTTAACCACCGACAAGCATGCAAGTTTATCCATATTGTAGGTGAGGTTTTCATAAGTTTGTTTAAAAAAAAGGGAAAAATTTTTTAATAATTTTTGTTAGCCATAGATTATTTTAAAAAAGTAGTTTAAAATATTTTTAATTTATCACACATTTTAAAGCCCAACAATACTTTCATCCCTATCTAAGTGCGTTTTAAAACGGTTTTTGTCGGGATGGAAATTACAGTGGGACCCATTATTAAATGAGGGTTTTTTGAGGGGTTTTCTGAATCACATTGTGATTCGTTAGGGGAATTTCTACACCAAAACTTAAAATAAAAAATGGGTGGTGTACTTGTACGTGATGAGAATTTATATTTCTTTGGCATCTTTAAAAAAAATAAAAAATAATCTAAAAATTTTTAGTTTTAAATATGTTAAATAATAATTTTTTTAATTTATATCAATAAATAATACATCGGATAGTTAACCTAAAATTATACTGTAGCACTTGAAAAAGTCTATAACACAATTTTTTTCATAATATTTACGAATAGAAAATTAAATTAATCAAAATTTTAAATTTAAATCACTACGGGGCCTGGATTCACCAAAGGGACAAATATTGCCCAGCGCAAGTTTGAAAAATGTTCCAAAACCCCTATTCACTAAAGAGCGGGCGCAATTTGGAGAAAATTTGCGCCTTTTATTTGCCCCACTAAGATAGGCGCAATATTAAATCTGATTGTCTTTTTCAAAAATTTTAAATGGGGGGCATATTATTTATTGGGCTTAAATACAATTAGTTACAAACTGTCTCCAATTAAAAATAAATTTAAAATTAAAATAAAAAAAATTCAAGCACAAATTTATTTAAATTTTAGAAGGGAACAAAACAATTACGACCTTTTATTGTTGGATTTTTACATTCAAACAACGCAATGGCATTTTTTGCGTTTTTACAAAAAAAAACTACAACGTGTAATCTTCTCTCGACCCAAAAGGGGTTTTGTATTCCAAATCCAAAGACATCTCGTCACTAAAAATGGCATTGTATAACTTTAAAAAAAGTTTTAAATTTTTTAAAAACATTAATGTTTTATTAATGGAACTTAAATTTAAAAACTAATAATATAAAAAAATACAAAAAAAATTTTTTAATTTATATCAATAAATAATACTACGGATAGTTAACCTCAATTTACTGTAGACTTGAAAAAGTCTAAAAAGCACAATTTTTTTCACTTATTTACGAAAAAAAAAAATAATATTAATAAAAAATTTTCAATTTAAATCACTACTAATAAAATTTACTAGCACATATAAATTTGCATTGTATGAAACTAAAACACGTGTTTTGTGAATGTAAAACTAGAAACAGTGGAAAATATTTTTATGAAAATGTGATCAGGGGCGACGAGGTCCCAAAACATCCGACAACAGGGGTTCTATTTCTTTTTTGTTGGTACTTTTTTTTTTTCGAGACTTAATGAGGGTTTAACTTAACCTTTACTTTTGTGTTACAATGATGCGCCGCACTTTAAAATTTTCACTCTCATCATTTTTTCAACGCGCCTAAAGAAAATAACTTAAAAAATTTTGATTGCTTTTTTTCCATAAAATTTATGAATCGTGACATACGTTAGCTTCGCGCCGTGCACCCCAGATTTTTAGGGGAAAACCTAAGAGTATTTCTGATCTCAGCCAATATTTCCAGACAAACACTTACCACTGTTCCATCATAAACAAACTCAACAATTAAAAAAGGGCTATAAAACTAAATAGACCAATAAATTGGGAACGAAAGGACAAAATTCATCTCATTAGAAAACCGGATGCTTTATCAAGTACTCAATTACAATTTTGTACGAGACTCAAACAGTTCTTTTGGTAGAAATGTTTACCCCCAAATAGCTCGAATTAGAAGATTGAACTCAGCAAATCTCTTGATGACATATGCTAAACCCCAGATAGCTCCCAAAATAAAAGATGCTGCCCTTCAAACGTTCTTTTTGTAGCAGAGCTGCCCCCAAACAGATCTCTTGATGACATATCTACCCCGACATTTCCCCATGAGGAAAAATTATGACCTTCAGAGAGCTATGATGAAGAGCTAAACCTTCAAACCCGTTTCCCTTTCCCTAAAAAAACCCAAAGGGTCAAATAGAAGACCTAAAAAGGCCGAAGCGCAAAATTATTCTCAGCAAGAGAGTCTTGGAAGAAATTTTGGGAAAACCCAAAGAGTACATAAATCGCGAGGGAAAAGGGTTTTGGAACCCAGAGAGATCAGAGTTACTGTAAATGAGGTGTAATGAAAAAGTAAGTGGTGGAAGAGAGAAAAAGGTTTTCAAAATTTTGGAAATTTGGGTCTCAATAGGAAAAGGGGCTTTGTTATGACATGGGGTGATGTAAATAAAATTGGTGGGAAAAAGGAAAAAGATTCTCTAGAAAAAATTTTTCCGGTAATTTTTTGGTACTTAGGGGTATGAAAATCAATTTTTTTGAAAACTTTGAAAATTTCATCATCAAGTTGATCAAATCTTAAAAAAACAAACATTTGGGAAACGATAGTTATTAAAGACAAAGGGGATTTACTGGAGGACAAAAAAATAACTACAGCAAGAACGTCAATTATGTCCCAATAACAATATCCCGATAAAACCCCACATTATTCGCGGTAAAAGGGTAAAAGGGAAATATTTGCCCTTGACACCCCCCTTTCAGTGATGTACGCATGTAAAAAGAGAGTACAGTAAGCCTTTTTTCTTTTAAACCTATAAAAAAATTTTTTTACAGCAAGTTAACTTAAAAAGAAACCACTAAAAAAGCACCTCAACATTTGATTCGTTAGGGGCTCAAAAAAAAGTGATAAAGGTGTTCAAGCGGGCTTGAAGAAAAGCATTAAGACACCAGAAGAAAGCAAAATTTACAAGTTTTGATAAAAGATGATTTGAAAAAGCAAAGGGAAAAAAAATCCCTGGTTAGAAGTACTCACCTTTTATATGCAGAAACCCTCCCTTCCCCAAAATTTCGACCAAATTGTGTTCTACAAGCGAGTTCTATGCTAACTGAGTGTCCATTCGGGCCCAGCGAAAAAAAATTTTTGTTCCCTTTGGCTTGAAGGAGAGGCAGGTAGGGCCACAAGAAAGGTTCATCCCTAAAAAAAAATTTTGAATAAATTTAGGAGAAAAAACGGAGGAGTTGATTGTTTATCGACTCGTTGGGGGAAAAAACGAAATATAAAAATGATCTTATTGCAAAAGGGCTATAAGGGGAGCTGCTTGCCCCTTTTAAAAAAAAAAATTTTCGTTTTCTCATTCGGACCGTTTTTTGCCCAATGATTCAGTTTTTGGGAACATTAATGTGCCTTGAAACTTCAACAGCACAGTACCGCCTGAGACTATAAAATGTTATTTTGGGCTGTAGAAAAAAAAAAACTCAATGTTATTAAAATTTGGAAAAGATTGACTTTTTAGGAACAACTAAGCTTGAATCAACACAAAACAGAAAGAAAGACATTAAAAACAACCCAGAAATTTGGGCTAAAAACTCGTAAAATTTTGGGTTTTGTGGCAAGAACCCATTCGAATTTACATGAGCAGCACCTTTCAAGGGGGCGGGCAACAAGTAAGCTTCTTAAAAACAATTGGTCCTTTACGTCATAATTTTCCCAAAATTTTTGGTGCAGCTCGGGCCAATGGAAAACCAATTCCATTCCCAAAGCTAAACAACATCAAGAGTTTTTTTTAAACCCAAAACCTTTCAATATAAGGGCTATCAGAATATATCACTAAAGAAAGGAATTGGGGGACAATAGACGGATATGAGGTGTACTTGATTTTGTTGTTCAGAAGAAAACTAGATTAATTTAGCAAAAAAGTATTTTAAAAAATTTTTTACATAGCTTTTTTCACTGTTTGATTTGCCTTTTTTTAAATTTAATTTAATTGAATTAAATAAATAAATGTCAAAACAAAACCAATATTATATTGTTTTCACTTATTTGTTTATTCCTTAATTGGTAAGATTTAAATAAGAGACAAAATGACAAAATGGAGTTGTTGATTATCGAAACCCTAAATCTCACAAGGGAGTCAAAAAATAGCAACATGTCCCCAAAAATAATAATCTCCTATTTACATAAATATTCAAAGTTTGTTCCCAAATTTTTAAAAATTTATTTTTTTTTAAAAAATGATGGAAAAAACTTTAAAAATATTTTTATAAAAAAAATTCCTTAGAGGGTTGCTAAAACTCATTTACTCAAAACTATGAGATGGTGTTTGGGTTTGTTGAGCATAAGTGCCCATTTATCAAAATAAAAGGGGAAACCACGCTTGCATTTCCCAAAAATGGTAAACCAAATATGAAATATATTTCAGAGACTTAATTAACATGATAAAAAAACTGGGGAAAAACCCTACAAGATAAAAAATGAAAAGGGGAAATTTTGGTGGGAAAATGTTGAATATTTAAAAATCAATGAACCTGGGGGAAGCACTGGGGATGATGAAAGATAGAAAATCTCTAGGTTTTGAGGGGATCGTAGTAGATTGTTTGAAGGATGGGGCTTTTGGTTTAAAACAAAAATGCTATACTTATGAACACATCTGACTTGGACCTCCCGGGGGGATTAAAAATACATTTACTATCTCAATATCAAGGGAAAAAAATAATTTTTTTTGCAATGTTATGGGGAATTTAAATTTTTGCAATCACCCACCACAGCCTAAGGTCGTCCATAAACCGCTTTCGCTTTTTTCTTAAATTTTAGTCCCTCTCCCCCCCTTGTAAACCTGTAGATTTTTTAGCCTGCCCTCCCCCGCAACCTGTTTACGAAACTTTTTTCCCCAAGATGATTTAATTTTTTTTTTAATAGGGAATTTTGTGATACTAAAAGGGTTCATTTTAAATCCTGATTAAATTATTTCAGAGGTATTATTATTATTATTTTTTTATACAGACATAAATACTCAAGCCTAATTCCTCAGGTTCAGAAGAAAAATTTTGCTAATTTATGTTATGGATGCCAGATTTACGTTTTTGAGAAAGAGCCAGACGGCACACTATGGTGATGGATGGTCCTTTCTGTAGGGCGATACATGAGTTAAAGTCCCCCATACATACTTTGCTTGACTTTGGGGGGGGAAAGACATCTTTATTATTTTTGGCATTTTTATTATAGTCTTACCCCAATAGAGAGCTATTTAAAACAATTTTCAGGTAAACAATTTTCTAATTATATTTGGGATTAACTAAAATTCTATTTTACAAAATTTATCAATCCCCAACCATGTTTCTTTCCCAACATCGACCCGGGAAACCTGGCTTCACCCGAAAAAGACTAGACCCAAAAAAGTGGAGACGGGTTTTGAATACCGTAGGGTGTACTCGGGTCTTTTCCTAAATGGTTTTATTTCTCTCTCCACGTTCAAAAGGAAATTTTCCTCTAAAATTCTACCATCCCTTTTTCTCCATTAGTTTTAAATAGATAAATTAAAAAAACTAAAATTTCACTATACCACTCTACAAAATGTTACAAAAAAGGTGGAATTTTAAAAAAAACTACCCATTTGCATGGGGGAAGTGAAAAACCCATTTAGAAAAGCACTCGCAGTAGTTTTGTTGTAGTCGAAACCCATCTCCAAACATCGGCCGTTAGCTACTGAGGGAATAAAAATTTAATTTAAAAATGCGGCCCCCTTAGTTGCTTTTATATGCATACAAACAAATTTATCAGAAGGGAAATGGTAAAATACACCTCCCTTTTGAAAATAATAAATGATTTTTGAAGCTTTATTTTCCCATGACAAGCTCGGTATGAAGAAATAAACAATTGATAGACTCCCAAATTTGACAAGAGATAATTAGAAACTTTTGCTTCTTTCTATTTCCTACATCTGTTTGAGATTTTTCCACTGTTTTTTTCGGGATATCGCTTTTTACACAAAAATGAACAAGTTTAATTTATTTAAAGACATTTTTTTTATTTTTGTAAAACACAAGCGATATTCATGCCTATATAAAAAAAAGTGTGTGTAGGATCTAAATTATACTCAAACTCAACATATTTTTTATTTTTAAAGCACTTCAACTGACAACTGTTACAAACTAAAGAACGTGAGTGGTCAGTAGATTGGAAAAACAAACAAATCCCGTGAGTATAAAATGTCACGTCATGCGATAAATTTTTTTTTTCGAATGTGCTCGGGTTTGAGTCCGGGCAGACAATGCCCCCAAAGCCATTCTAAATTTTAAGGGAAAAAGTGATTTAAAAAGCTTTCATTTTAAACGTCACAGATATTGGGAAGTTATCTACATATGTTTATAAAATTTGAAAACATGAACAAAAATATTATTTTTTAAACTTTAGAATTTGTTAAAGATCTGTGTTACGTAAAAATTTTGGATGTCCCTGCCCCTCAAAACCCATGTAACGAATGTAGAATTAAACCCCCCCCCCCCCCCCCCCCCTTGGGATTTGTCCCCCTATTGTCTATTAATCAACCCGAAAGGGTGCCATGTTTTATCATTATTTTTTCATATCTATTGTGTTTACGCTCAAAACCCCTTTTGGGGCGGTGATGTTCACCCATTTTTTTATTTATGTATTCTAATATCCATAATCGATGTTTCACAAATAAAAAGTAAAATTTTAAACCCCCCCAACTAGCTTTTTTTACTTTTAATGTTTGAAAAACGATACACCTTCAGAGCTTTATGATAATATCTCACACCAAAAATCCCAAAATTAAAAATTACTTTTTCAAAATTAACATGGACCTAGTTTTATAATAACTATGAATGTACTATGTAGTGTATATATTTATAAAATTAAAATATTATATAAATATTATAATTTTAAAGTGTAAGCGTATGGGGAGCTACATTCTCGTACCCCATTTGGGGGAAAATTTTACCTACTAATGTCCGTTGTCCAGGGACGTCTAAGGTACAAATGTACATCCTTTCCCGGAGGCTTTTCCCCAGCCCCGATGAGATGAGGTGAGGGTTTGGAGTAGAGGGTGTAAAACCCAGGGAAACCTCAGTCGTTTTTTAAATACAAACCCAAAACCCCCGGGGATCACAACAAATTATCCATAAAACCAGTGTGAATCAAAACTGAGACCCCAGTTCGTAGCCAAGTGCATGATTACTACCCCCTGGGGCGGGTTTATGATATACTATGAAATATTAAAAATTTTATCCCCAAAATGTATTTTAATAAATTAAGACCTACATTTAATAATTTGTAACCCCGGTAACATAATACTATCCGGGTCACCATGGTTGTAATTAGATACAATAATAACCTGCATCCAACAAGTCCTACACATACCCACATTAAACTTTAAAATATTTTTTATATTAGCAAAAGACAAACTGGAAGCCGTGGCGCCCCAAGTTTTCACCTACTTGAAAAAATATTTTTTATCTGTGTAAAATAAAAAAATTCAAAGAATTCTACCTGTAAAAGCGTAAACCAATAACTACGTCAACCTAAAGGGTACGCCAAAAAAGTTAAATGCTACATTTCTGTCATAGTACATCTGAAAACAAGTACAAAGCTACCCCAAAAAGGAGGAAAACCACCAAAACCATAAATGAAGCAAACCAATGTAAAAAGGGATCGTTTTAAAAACATCCAGGCGAAAAACTTCAAAGAACAGCAGCTAAATGAAAAAAAAAGGCTAATTTTAAAGGTAGATAGTATACAAAAACAGACAGGTTCATTGAAGGGTGGGGGCGGGCCAACCCCGAGGGGGCGGGGACTTTTGGGTACCGTGGTCCCCCGGCCAGTGACTCTCAAAAGCCATAAACAAATCCAGTTAAAAATTTCTTTTTAAATCGGTTCATACAACCGTTCGAATATCCCAATTAACATGATTTAAGGGGGTGAATATAAACAAAAAAATGCATGTGAACTAAGGATTAGTGCAGTCGAACCATCATTTTTGGGGCTCCTCTGGAGGGAAAAAATTACGGGTACGTCACAGTTTTTAATTTGACTCGCCCAGCCATCTTTCAACTATAAATGTTTAAAATTTTCACGGGGTCTATTTTTTTGGTACTAAAATTTAAAATTGGGGGGAGGGAAAACAAAATCGGGGAGTGATTAAAGTTAAATTTAAAATTTTAAGTGTTCTATCGTGTTTTGCATTTAACTGTTAAGTTACTTTTCATAAAATGCTTACACTTTGTAAAAGTGACAAAAGCTTAGAAAAATATAAAACTAAAGTCGATCGGGGGGGCGAAACAGGGACTTTTTTCCCCTTGGAAAAAATTTTCCCCCCCGCCACCCTTTCCCGACGGGAATAAACTTGCCCCTCTTTTGATTACTTTCCCCCTGTGTAGTCTTGAATTTTAAGCTGAAAATGGACTGTAAAAAAATTCCAATATTTCTAAAGAACTAGATTAAAAATTTTTGTAGAAAAGGATTACCTCATTTATATAGACTATTTATTTTTTTTACACACATTTTTTAAAAAAATCTGGGTGAAGCTTCCATAAATGCTTCTAAAGAATTCAATAAAAAAAATTGCTGGGAAAAACTATTCCAAAAAGCCTTTAGAGGCATTTAAATTTTTTTAAAAAAACCATGCAATAACCTTTTTAAATATTTTTAGAAGCACTCTTCATTGAATTGACAGGACGACTTTCCAAATAGTTTTTGAAGCATCCAATATTCAAAAATTGCTGGAAGGGGCCCAAATCTAAAAATTTTGGGGAAAAAATTAATTTTTCAAAAATCCCTTTTTGGGCCCCATTTCAAAATATATAAGCATTCAATTTAAAACAGAAATCCGGGGGAAGTCTACGGGTTTGACCCATTTTAGAAATTAATTCCCCCTATAAATGAGTATCTTGAGGGATTAAGATTTTTTTGTGGCCCTAATCACATGTCTCGAAGAAAACCATTTTTTTCCTAAAACGAATAATGTTAACTTAGTACCAAATAAAGAAGAACACACTTTTCACCCGTCACAAAGGGCACTATTTTTTATTATTAACAGGTACATTCTTCGAACTTTTTAGCGCTTTAAAAACAAATAAATTGCCTTTTCCCTTTATAAATCACTACTCAGTTCTGTGACTAAAACAAAAAAAAATTAATTTTTTTATAAACTCCGAAACATGGAAATTTTAAAAGGGCTAAGTACATAGTTTAAATAAAGAAGGACAAAGAATTTTTTTAGTTTTTTATAGGTTTGAATGATAACATACAATGATAAATTTATAAACCCTTATTTTTAAATAAATTTTCATTGAACAACCAGCGCAAGAAAAAAAAACTGCACAGTGCGACAATCTTTAACACAAGAAAGAGTCTTAAACTTTGGTCAGAAAGAGCATTTTCTAATATAACGATGAAAAATAAAAAGGTAAACAATTTGAACGAGATGTCAATATAAAAGAAAGGGGGAAAAAAATTTAGCATAACATCTGTTCTATTTTAAAAAATGGAGATAGGAAAGCAGAGAAGAAGTGAAATAGGGGAAAAATTCTGTTCAAACTCTTAACCTCAATTTAAATTTTTTCTTGGAGTAAGCCGGCACTCCTCATGACATTGCCTTAAGCTAGAAAAAAAATTATTAAACAAAAATCTGGTTAGCCTGCTTGATTTAAAAATCTCCCCGACCGAGATAACCCCTACCCCTGTCAATTCAATAAAAACAAAAATTTAAAAAAATGCTAGTGAAAGGGTAATATTCTACCTCATTATTATGTAGGTAGGGCGGTATGTTGATTAGGGGTATCTACATAAAAAAGGGTTTAAATAAGCGAATAATTTTGTTCACCCCCTAAACTTTCCTTTTTGCATCCATAAGCAGCCTAGATAAAAAAAGTTATAAAACATTACTACTGTTCCCGCTACTCGACTCACAAAATCGATATCGTTTTTTGATTACAAATGTTTTTTTCCCCCATCTTGCAATTTAGTGTGAGACAGTAACAGTCCTTTTACTTACAAAATGAACAACCAAAATGCTAACCCTTTCCAATTCCCAAAAGAGGGTATTTTTCCGACAAACAAAGTATCGCGATAGTCTGATCATCGAGCTAACATCCCATTCTTTGCCCAAACTATATGTTATTTGACCCCCTTCAATAATCCCCACACACTATATTTTTAAATTTATAAAATAAATTTAATTATATATATCGAAACTATACAATATAATAACCTGATTAACTCGAGAAAAAAACATGGACTTTATCCAACTGGTTTTGAACTACACTAAATTTTTAATATAAAAGTCATGTTTCTACTTAAAAACATTTGACGTTGATCTGAACTCTACTCATTTTTTTGACTTGATATACATTATTTTTTTTGATTTTGACCAATTATACTTATGAATTGAACGACTTTTTACCATTATTCCTAGCCCACATTATAATTAGACATAACTTGATACTATTCATAGCCACGAAACAGTCCCCACAATAATTTTGGGCACAAATTAAAGTCATACAGTTTATGGAAACTTTATCTTTGATCAAAATTTTACTTCATTATTTTTGGCTTTTGACTATTCATTGAGCTCTGCACTATACATATAAATCATTTAAACATTTTTCAGACCCAAACATGTTTACGTAACATTTTTTTCACTAATCGATCCACCAGTCTAAAAAACTTTTTTATCGCCTAAGGCACAGTTTGAACTTCTCCAGGTATTTCACGTGTATATATAATTTTTAAAATTTATATGTAAGTTTTTTAGGTTTATCCAGATTGTTTTGATATATTTTTTCTCCCCCTTTATTCCCTCTCTCTGTTAAAATTTGAACGGATTTTTATGGAAATTTTTTCCCCATTTATTTATATTGCACATCATCCCTTTCAAAGTAAAATACCTTGAATTTTTGAATTAGTGATGTTATAAAAAAACTCTTTTTCACAGATTATCCACCGAACGATTTAAACTCATATGTTGAGATAGAGATTGTCGCATGCGCAGTTTTGTTCCTACGCGATTCACTAAAGGAGATTACATACATAGGAGGGTTTATCAAAAAATATATTTATTCTTGTGTAAATTACCATGCGGAATTTATCAAAACCCTTTTTTATTAAAATAGCTATCATATACCATCAGCAGTACAGCACATTTCCAAGGTAGGAAAGCAAATATTAGTCAACAAATTTGCGTTCACGTTTCGGGAATCGACTGGTGGGGGGATCTGGGAGGGGGGGGGTAAAAGGTTCTTCTTATCTCGATATAAACAAAAAAAATAAATTAATGCAGAATATATTGTTTACGTCCAGCGACAGTGATTGGGCCACAGGAAATCACACTCCCGTGGCACTTCTTTAAAAATCGTGACAATATTTAGTGCGGGGGATGAAGGGGGATGAATTTGAGACAATCATTAAAGAGATTATGCGCATCTTACAATTTCCACCTTTTCCGACTTTCACAACTTTCTTTGGATTAATTTTTGGGCCCACGGCCGTATATTCTAGGAGCGTAACCCCAATAATATATCCAAATAATTATACACTAACATTTCGGGGTGTGGATGAGTTTTTTATTCTGATTATCTGACATAATTTTTTCTCAAAAAAATGACAATGGGGGGGGGGAAAATAAAGTCCTTTGCCGTGAAAATATCAGTAACAACCCAAAAAGGGGGGATTTTTAGAAAGTGGGCTTTTAAAAATTTCCCCTTCCAAAATAAAAAAATATACAAAAAAAATTGTATTTAGCTTTGAATCTACAATAATATACTAAAGATTAAAAAAGTGTTGAAGAATTTGCATTACTTTGAAAACTAAAAAAATTTGATGATTTATTTTTGGTCATTTTTATTTAAAACCATTTTTTTGATTTTCCAATTAGGGGATAACAATAATTTTGAATACATGGCCATCCTTATTTAGTGAAACCATTTCGTGACCTCTTCTTTTGTACATGTCTTTTTATAAATAAAGGGCTTTTTAAAACTAATTCAACGCCTAGCCTCTTTAAAAAAGAAAAAATTGAGTCCAAGAAAAGGTTAAAGTCGTGGTTTTAAGGGTCAAAAGGAAAAAAAACGAAATGAATTTAAAAAATTTTATTCGGGAAAAGAAAAATAAAAACAATGACACTTGCCACCTAAATTTTTTGGTAGTTCTTTGTGATCCCCACTCAAAGCACCTTTGGGCTCCTTCTAAGGGGTAAAACCCAAATTTTAGAAAAAATAAAAAATGGAAAGGGGTCAAACAAAGACATTTTTATCCCCCATCCCATAAACTACAAGTCCCGTTATGTTTAAAACCTCTTATCATCTATACAATAATATTTTTAATACCCCACAAAAAAAAAACTTACTACATTAAAATACGAGTATATTTAATTATTTAATTTTGTTTGGCAAAGGTAAGTTTAATTGGCCTTTTCTTAAATTTATTTGAATTTATTTTTCAAACAGAGTTAAGTCTTTAAAAATTCCATAAACACAACTTTCAAATTTTAGTATTTTATATTACTTTTATTATTCCCACAAAAAAATCCTAATACAAAATCATGGTTTTTTAGAAAAAATTATTTATTTATAGTAGAACCTCAATTTTTTCTTAACGGGGAAAATTGAAAATTTTTAAAAATTTTATTTCTGGGCTAATTTAAAAAAAAATTAATTTAATCATTTGATTTTTATTTTGGAAAAAGATCTTAATAAAACTGAAATGTATACAAAACACAAAATGTATTTTGTTTTTCGGTATACATGCGCGTGAATGTTAAAAAAAACTAAGAATCATTTTAACCTTATTTACCAACGTAATTATATCGGGATTGAAATGATGGCAGGTACAAAAAATTTCTTAAACCAAACCCTCTCTCTCAACGAAGATGGGGTAATTTTACATTAAATTAAAAATTTTTTTCGCTGTATTAAAATGTAAAAAATCATGGAAGTAGACCGAAGAACTAAATTAAAATTTAGATCTATAAAAACCTAAAAATATTCAAAAATTGTCTGCGTTTAAATTTGTTTTAGCAATCATTTTAAAACTTCTTACTTTTTTAATTTTCATTTAAAAATGATGCCCTTGTTGATTTCGATTGAATTTACATTTGACACATGCATGTAACTTTGTAACAATCAAACACCCTTTATATAATTAATTATATAATTTTTTAATATAAAATCATTATTTAAAATATAAATTATCAAACGTTAAAAATAGTTATTTTTTCGGTTTTTTTTCGTTATTTAGCTTGTGTTAATATAATGCGTCTCTTACATTTTAACTTCATAAGATTTTTAGACACAGCATTTGAGTACGCGAATCAACCAAAATTTGTTTTAATGAAAAAAATTAAAAGGCGAAAATAATTTGAACGTATTGTCACGACATTATTATTTTATTTTTATTATTATTATTATTAATTTTTATTTTTATTTTTAATGTGTTTTGTCTTACAAGGTCATCCGTACATCCCCCTTGACTCCCCGAATTGTCAAATACCTACTGGTCCCCCTTTGGCCCAATAGGTAACCCAGTCACTTAACCCCAAGTGTACGAGTGCAAATTTTTCCTTTGTAACACACATTAATGTTGATTATTGGTAAAATTGTATTTTACGTGGGATCCCGGGGGAAAAGGTAAACATTTCTCGAACCCCCGACCTTTCTCACACATAAACCAACCCCCCCCTAACTCATTGGCGCTGCCAATGGATTCGTATAATCTTTATTCCTATCCCCCCCGCACTCCGACCACGAACAATTTTTTTTCAAAATTTGTAGATTTATTTTAAATGGTTTTAAAATTTTGGGTTTTGGACGGGAGGAAAGAAGAAACAAATATTACCGTTTCCCAAATTTGTTATTTTGGTCAATAGCCAATCAGTTGCAAAACCAGGTTTAAATTAAAAATGTGTTAAAAAAATCTTAAAAGTATTTCTTGCAGAAAAAAAAAAAAAATTTTGTCTTTTATCGTTTTCTGAGAGAAAAGTGTAGATTATGGTTAAAAAACAGGGTTTTTTAAAAATTTTATTCGATTAAATAATACTTTCCCCAAAATTTTTTCATTCTCCTTCCCTTTATTCTAGGCCTTTAAAATAGTTAATTTTTGGATAAATTTGGGGATAGCCAGGTACCACAAACAATTTATGAACAAGGATTTGATTTTTGTGGGAGATGGAAACTTTGAAGAATTAAATTAAATGTATCAGAACTTTTTTGTAGGGAAAAAAAAAAAAGAATTAAAAATTGAGTAGGAAGACCGACAAAGGGGCTTTTAGAGGGCCCCCGGTTTCAAAAAATTTTTGGGAGGATCGTCAAAAAACCCTAAAAATCATAAAAATTTTCCATAATTTTTAAAAAATTTTCGCGAACGACTAATCCTGTGGTCTACGGCTAGGGGTCCCCACTTTAAATCCTTTTAAGGAAACAAACTTTTAAAAAATTTCTAGGGAAAAACACCCACAAGTTATCTAGGAAATCCAATTTAAAAAAAAAAATTAATAAAGAAAAACTAAAAAAATTTCCAAACCCCATTTGGGTTTTTCATTTTGGGTAATTGATCCCCCTTCCCCCCTAAAAATAGTACAAATATTTAAACCAATGCGTATTTATAGAAAGAAAAAAAAGAAAATTGACAATACTTTCATACTATCAAAATCATGAGCGTATTCTATTTAATTTTTATTGAGTTCTTTAACCCCCAAAAACCCAAACCAAATAGCTAATTAGCCTTTTAAATTTGCAATTATAAAAATTTGTTATTAAAATATCTGTCTGCAAAAAAGTGCTTCAAAAAGGGGGGTCAATGAAGGCCTGTAAATTTCTAACCCGTTTTGAGGGGGAAAAAAAACAAAATAATCTGAGAAAAAAACTAATATATAAAAAATATAATTATATATATAATATATATATATATATATATAATATATTTTTTAAGTTAAAAGTTTTAAAAACAAGGGGATTTAAAAATTTAATTAATATTTTTTTTAAAGTGTTCCAAAAAAATACCCGAATATGATCCCATAAAGTAGAACCGGGTGAAGTGATAAAAAAAAATTCATTAAAAATGTTTTTAAACAGTTCAAAATCTCTAACATTTTATTTTCGTCCTTTATCTGCAAAACGGGGGTAACTATACGTTCATAAATTTAAATTAAATTTAAAATCACTTATATAGTGTTTTTGTTATTTATATTACCAAAAGTAAAAAATACTCATTAAAAGGTGAAACGTTATCACATTAAAGGGGTAGTATCTATTTTTACATTTTCATTTCTTTGAGTGCATTTATTCAAAATCTACCTATTTAGACATATTTTTTGGCATGTTTTTTTGTTAATCATACCATTAGTCCTACTTCAGTTTAGTCCTTATGCTATTTATTTTGGATATTGCTCCATTTTATGGTTCCTAGCCTCGAATTTGTTTGTTATGGTTTTTTTTTGGATCTATTGCCTTTTGGTGTTTAGACGTTTTTTTGGTTTTTTTTTTATATTTTCTTGACTCCTTCCCCCCCACCTTATTAACCTTTCCTCACTCTTGGGGGCAACAAAAACATACCTGGAACCCTCTAGGTCTTTTTATTCTGCCAAGTGTCGCTGGCGCGGTTTTTTGTTCTGCCATTTTAGTGAGTCGTGCGCTGAGACTTGATAGACCCAAAGTGATGGGTTTTAGGTTCCGTGAACTTTCCCCGGAAGCGGGGCCATCTCAGTTATTCGTGGCGGTGTTTTTCAAATTTACGCTCCAAACAACACCAACAGACAACATAAAGTGAAGGGGAGTTTTCCTCTACCCCTTTCCCAGCCACCATACAGTCCTTTTTCCTGTTTTAACACTGGTCCTCCCGGGTTTTTAGTTTTCAGTTTGTGATTTACGCTAATAATTTGATTCATCGGGCCAAGGGTACGTGTTTCGTGTTCCTTTCTGTTTCGTGTTTTGAGTGGGGTAGAGCAAATTATTTTTTTGTTTGGTTTTACTTTAACCTTTGTTCACGTCATATTTCGGGAAAGTTGGGGAGTTGGATTTAGTACACCTCGATATACGTTTTAGTTTCCGATCAGTCTCTGCCCCCATCGATTGTGCACGATCAATGTGACCGAGTGTCGTCAGCTAGATATGTTCGAGAGTTAGCTGTAATCGATGTTTTGTTTTTAAATGTTTTTTTTTTGTTTTAGCTATTTGTTTGCTTACGTTTTTTTGTTTAGTTCCCCTTGTTACATTCAAAATTTTTGTTTTTTTTGCTATCATCAGTCTTATGCACAGCTCAAAACTAGGTTTAAGTGATAACTGGGCCGGGTTAACAATTTACAAGTCTCGGAAAAGTTAAAAAAGACATTACCAAAATAGAGCTATTTTAAGGCACATTTTTCAACTTGTAAATTTAAAGAAGATTTTAAAAACAAGGTTGAGTTAGGGGCACGGAAGAAAATCTAAAAGGGGCTTTAAGTTGAAGCACATGACAAGTGTTGAAGCTTTTTCATTACCTACTACTAGGTTTAAAGGAATTATCACGGGTTACAAGCCTCATCCCCGTCGGGAAAAGATAATGGATCTCCAATAAAAGGGATTTTCGGCAAAAATTTCCTAAGTTTCAACTGCCCCCATTTGTGGTATAAAAATGACTGGACCAAATTCATGACTTTTACGTTCCCCTATTCCAAAACTAAAATTAATACCAGTGGAAAGGTTTCAAAAACATTTGACCTTTTTCTGGTGACCGTAAGTTTATTAAAATGTTACCCCGGGGTAGAGGGGAAATCCCGTGAGGGGGGGACCTTCAGAAGTTACCAAATGTGAGGTCAATAGTATACACATTTTTGAGAAATAATTCGTTTCCCGTCAAAACCCCAAGCCGCCACAGAACTTAAGGGCGTTATGGGCAATTTAAGGAGAATTTGGGGGCACTAAAAGTGTTAAATTTCCGTTTATGAGTGGAGTTTTTTTCTTATTAAAACTTTGACATGAAAAATTAAAGAAAAACGACGATGTTTGAGCTTGCCACACGGGTCCAAATTTCCAAGTTTTTTCAACTTTTGGAATTTCTTGAAAACAATGCTAAGCACTGTCATCTACAAATCAAGGGCTAACACTGTAAACAGCGCGAGTATAGACATAAACCCCCAACAGGAGGATGGAAAGGTCACGAAGCACCTGTGGAGTAAAATCATTTTATTTAACTAAAACAAGGCACTGCACTGTGAGTCAAACTAGCCCCGTATTTATAAGTTCCCTGTTCACGAGCAAGAACCGTACAACGCAGGGATTGCGTAAATCAAAAATTTGTGTTTTAATTGTTTTAAAAGGGGGTCGCACCAAGTAAGGAGGCTCCTCAAGGTTCAAGTGTCCGCAATGCAATCAAAAACATCACACATTTTTGCACAAAGGGCAGGTAGTCAAGGGCCCCCTACACTTGCGGCAAGGATGCTAGCTCAAACCACGTTTTACCCGCTCCCATTGATCACACCCAAAGACATGGGATTGCAAGGGATGCTACCCATCAGGTCTTTTCCCCCGGGCCCTGAAGGCACTGTTACATGGGGTGAACACTCAAATCACCACCAGTTTTGTGAGCCTTACTCAGTCTTGTTGGGAACCCCGTATGCAAGTGCTTATCAAAGGTTTTAAATGTTATAGATTTTGCGTCACAAAAATCTTTTTTACTGAAACTGTGCTCAGCGGCTGTGTTACCACGTCTCAATTGAAAAATTTCCCATTAAGGGATTCTCATCAACGTGAAAAAACCAAAAAGGGGGTTGGATATTGAGGGGAAAACCGTGTGGGTTTTTTGGACCTCAGTTGGTCAACAGGCCATCTTTCTAAGTAAAAACACATCGAAATGCCATCAAAAATGCTTCTAAATATAGTTTAGGAGTTTGCCATCTTATTGGCTGACCCCCATTTCATGTACTAGGGCCCAAATTTACATTCCTTAGGTGCAGATAATATCCCCTATCTTTGATGGGGGGCGGGGATTCAAATTCATCTTTGTCCCCCGGGGTTGCATACATCTTTGCTGGGTCATAATTGGGCGAGTAGGACCTCAACTATTATTATTTTTAGTGCTCATCGTTTTTTTTTTGCTACCCGAACCATCGCTTTATAGTTTTTTCGATTCTTTTGGGGGGGAAAGTTACCCGTGACTAACCCCATTGACCCGATGAAAAATATATGTAGGCACTATGTGACAACCCAACCTGATAATGAGGGGAGTTTTCATTGTACGGGACCTTTTAAGGGTGCACAACCGAAGTTGGGGGAGTCACGTCAACAAGCAGTCAAGGATCATTCATCTGGAACTCCCCCTAGCTCTTTCCCCCAAATGAAGAAAAAGTAGTGGCCTTTCTAAAGGAATATGAAAACTCGCAATGCGTGCTTGAAAACCCCAATTATCCAGGGCATTAAATACTATATCACACATCATTTCGTATCCAAGGAATCTAGTTCAACCCCAAAAAATGAGAGTGGTTATGACGCTTTGCAGAAGATCATTGGGGAAAACACTAATATACATTATTGAAGGGGTTCCAAAATGCAAAAGGGAAAATTTTGGAAAATTGTTAGAGAGATGATTATTTTTATTATTTGACCGCGTTTCACCCATTCGGTTTACGCATTACGCTAATGTGTAATGGTAGGGTGATTAGGATGAAATGGGGACCAAAGTTTAAAAGTGGAATCCAACCCCGGTGAGGCCTGGCATTCCCACATTCACAAGATGTTTTTCAGAGGTGAAGGGAAGGGTTTTGGGAACGAAAATCTTGCCGGGACCGAGGGTTAAACCCCCGGCCGCACTGAAGTCGACACCCTTACCCCCAACCGCCAGGTACCTACTAATTTTTAGAATTTTCGATTTTTATTCCATTTTGCTCACCACTATATATGCAAGATGTTTCGACAAATCTTGCATTCCGGATGACCGACATTACCAGGAATACTGTGGCGCGAATCCCCCGATCAACAATTCAAGAAAATCATTGAATCTGTACTTTTGTGTATTCAGCTCCTTTTTAATGAAAACAATTCCGCGTCAGCTCGCTTCTGATAAAAAACTTCGCTACCCGTGCGCCCCGTTTTCCTTTTTTAGGGACTTTTTGTTTTATGACAACACTGGGGCTGATTCATGGAATCTGCTCTCATTTACAAACCGAGTTGATTGAATGCTAACCAAGAGGCTTCCAACCAGGAAAGGTCCCAGAAACCACCCGAAGTATTAAAGGGGGTACCAAATGAACACCCTGAATTCCTTTCAAGTTTGAGGAAATGCGATCAAGTAATTAAGATATTGGGTTTGGAAAGGGACCCCAACAGATTCATTCCCTTTTTCATGTACTCCCTCTAAGTTTACAGTAACAAAAAGGGGGAATTCTCTCAAAAATTTCTGGTTTTGATCCCTGGGGGTGCTTTCTCAGTGGGGTTTCTGGGGTAAGGCGTTCATGCAGACTTTTTTGGACCTAAGACTTGATTGGGGTGAAACCCCTTTCCCCCAAGCTCGGGCAAGTGTGGCAAAGGTTTTTGCCCCACTTTCCTGTTCTTACACATTCAAATCAAAAATCCATTCAACCCGCATAAAATTTCCTCGATATTAACTCCCCAGAAAAAATTTTAAAAAATTTTAGTACAAAATTTAAAAAAAACCTACACACATACGCATCTCCCGAATAAAAATTTTAATCACCCACTATCATAAAAAAGCCGCTTTTAAACGCCTCATCTCAGATTACTTAAATCCCCTTTAAACAAAAAGAACATCAAAAATGAACTGAAACATAATCAAACAAAATTTCCACTTCAAGGTTACTCCATTCTTAGTGTACCCGAATTCTTCAAAAAAAAAAAATCACAAAACAAATACAAATCTAAAACCCCAATAAAACAAACATCAATTCCGAAACAAAATTTAAAAGTATTTAAATTTTAAATAACTGGAAACGAAATTTAAAGAAAACACTAATATTTTAAAAAACTAAAACTAAAAATTGCTTTAGCACTAACAAAAACCAAAAAATACATCAATAACTCCAATTAAAAAAAAAAGCAAAAACCCAAATTTTACAAAAGTGTCATCTATCAAATTTAAACCTTTACTGTGACGGTGTACATTGGGCCATCTGCCGTAAAATTTCAATAGGATTTTTAACCTATCAGTGATTTTAAACTGATAGGAACAATCTAAAAATTTTCCGGGAAACTCAAAAATTCTGGACATCAAACCCACCCATGGAAAGTACATGAAGTTACTTTTCCCAAAACATCCAAAGGGACAACCATGAACACTGCGGAAAAACATTTATTCAAACTGCAATTTTAAATAAAAAAAAGTATTAAACAAAAAACAATTTTTTAAATCAAATTCTCATTAACACCCTTAGGGAAAATTTCCCCCAAAAACTAAAAACAAAAAAAAAATCTTTAAACCCCTCTACCCCGCCCCTCCATCCATAGTAGTTTAAAAACCTGTTTGGGCCCGAGTCGAGAAGATTTTACCTTAATCCTCTTCCTTTTTCAAATTTTTTACCAACCCAAACCCCCCTTTTTTTTTCTTTTTTATTTAAATTAAATTTTTCTAAAAAATCTATCTACTTTTAAAAAAAATTCCAGCTAGCTCTACAATAAACCACCTTTAAAATCAACTTTGTTTTTTTAGTCTGTTTTTATTCCCAAACAATTTTGAGATCTGATTTTATATACACACTTTTCGAATTCACTTTATTTCCTCACACCATTAAAGGGAAAACTCAACTCTCCCAAAACATGGGAATTATAATAATTTTTTATATCTTTAACCTCTCAAAATTCCTACCTTTATTAACTTCTAGTTAAATATTAAAGGTTAGGGCGTGGTTGAAGCATATCTATTTGTATTATTCTTTTTTCCTTTTTTCCTTTATCTTGAGAATGAGGCCCTAGTGCATCGAAACATTCGAAGCAATTATACATCACAGGGGTGAAAAAGGGAAAAAGGGACTACAATAAGGAACAATTTAATTTTTAAAACTTTTCTCAAATTTTCTTTTTAATCAAATTGTTTTCTTTTACATAATAATTTTTCTCCCTTAAAAAAAGTTGTTTTCTTATCACTTTTGTAATTTGACGAAGAATAATAACATTAACAAACTAAATTTTACTATAACAGGTAAAATTCAACCAACTATCGGCATTTGATGTATTAATGTTTTTTCTATATTTTTTGTGTTTTTTTTAAAATTTTTTAAATTTTTTTCAATATGTTATTTAATTTGTAAAAGTAAAATTAAATATATCACAATATTTAATCCTAAGACACTGACTTGTAATAATCTTACCAAAACTCTTTCAATTGAAAATTTTTTATTTATAATTGAAGTTTTTTACCTTTTCTTTATATTAATACCTTTTGGAAAAATAAAATAGTTCTTCAAATAATTAAATTGAATTCTCCTAATTATTCTTGAAGTGTCAAAACTGATGGGGGGCCCGAGCTACCTAAATCAGCACCTCCCGGGGTAACCTTTTCACCCCCCATTTTAAATTACTAGAAAGGACACGGTTCTTCAAAAAAAAAGTAATATCAATTTTATATTCTAGCTTTGACAATCAAAAAATTTTTTTAATAATATTTAAACAATTTTTTTTCATTAAAAAGTTTTAGTAGATTTTAAACAACATTGTACTACAAGGGAAAGATTTTAAATCTTTTGAACTTTTAAAATTTCATTTTATTATTTAAAAAGTTTTTTTATATTTTTTGGTAAAAACTAGATCTACCAAAAAAAATACAAAATTATGCCCCAAAAAAAACGACAACACTACATTTTGTTTTTGCAGAACTTTTTCTATTAGATTCCATGGAAGATTTTTGTTTGGGTTTTGTTCTTAGACGTCGGGCCATTTTCCGTGCTATTTTTCGGACCCCAAATTTTAACCGTCAAAATATCTGGATATATTTTTTTAAGGGGGGTCGTGTAAGGAAGGTAGAATTAATTATTAAAAATTCACACGCAAATTTTCGTGATAAAAGTGAAAAGCTATTTAAAAAATAAAGCATCTACGTATAAACGCCCGGGGTTAAATCCCAAAATCTTTGTCAGGGAAACGGACAAGGATAATTTAAGCCTTTTCTGGATTTCCCACCTATTAGGTTTTAAAAAAATAAAAGAAAACATTCCCAAACATTCTTCAACATTAGGGTTTCAAAGACAAACTTCGCGAATCTTTTTTTAAGGGTTTTCATATTTTTTCCCATCTTTCCCTTCAATCGTTTTGGATGTTTTTGAAGGTAAGTATACCCTGTTTTGGGTAGAAAACAGCTTCGAAAAAACAAAATATTTCCCTTCGATCAACATTGAAACATTTTTTTTATTTTATAGTAATTCATAGGTTTTATAATACATCAACATGACAGCTGAAGATGCATGACTTGGTGAAAAATATTAAATTAAAATTGACTTAGTAGCTTTTGTAACTAACCTTTTATTTTACGTTCTTCCCCACCCAAAAAATACTGCAAAAACCTTACCCCCCTTGGACGGAACTAACAATTTACCTTTGGGTTTCCCAAAGAGGAGGGTAGGCCTCACATAGCTCTTTGACCCCTAGATATACATTGAAAAGAACAAACCAATTTGTCAAATGTCTGTAAAGTGTTCTGCGTTGTAACTTTTTCATAGTCTTAAACTAACAGCTTCTGAAAGAAAAAAAAGTATTTTTTATAATGTTTCTCTCCTAATTTTATTTCTTTAAAAGACTCTTCTTAGGCAATCCATCTAAAAGTCCAACTGTCAATATAAGGGGATTTTAGTTATAAAATAAAATTTTTTTTTGCCATTTTTTAAAATTTAAAATTTTTGGTTATTTTATAGTTATTTATGTAAATCCATAGTGAAACTGTAGATCAACGGCTTGACCTATCAAAAAGAGAAGTAGATAGATTTAATAAGTTTCTAGTTGTCGTAAAGTAAATAGACCTTTCTCTTTAAACTGGACTGTAGTTAAAGTTTTTTTTTTCCTGCTTGCAAAGACTAGTTTAATTGGCAATAAAAAAGGTATGTTCCAGTATCCCTTCTAATAAATTAGCATTAAAAATGATAAACCCCCGTTTAGTAATATCACCTTTGGATTTAAAATTTTTTTAAAATTTATTTTGCATTTATTTTTTATTTTTATGAGAAAAGAAATGTCACAGTTCCATGCCGGGTTTGGGAATTGGACAGAATATCAAAATGATTAGTCAGGGTTTTCAAGGACGTGAAGATAAAGGTTTTAAAATACAGCTGGGGGTATAAGAGTGGGTTTTTATGAGTGGTTTCTCTCTCTTTCCCCTATGCAAAACCAGTAACATTTTTTTTCATTTTAGCTTTCTCAACACTATCAATTAGATTAAATTAACGCCTATAACCCAAAAGAGCATAAAAAGTGGATGAAAAACTATTTCATGATTCATCCCAAAATTTTAGGCCCGTTAAAAAGTTGACAACACCACAATTATTTTTTTTCACAACATATTGATATTTTAAATTTAGTTGGGTTTCGGTCGTTTTAATTGGTATTTTTTTTAAGATTTATAAACCCTAATTTTTGCCAAAAAAGGGGGTCGATTTTAAATGGGTTCATTTTTCTTTTTTTTTTTTATTAATACTAAGTGAACGACCGTATTCTTAACAATGTGTGTAGCGAATATATCCAAAGAATACAAAAGGAAAAATGTAAAAGGGCCAAAAAAACGCTTGACTCCCAATCATCGGTGGCTTTTTGACAGCTCTAAAGTAGGTACGAAAAATGTATGTTCAGGGGTATTAAGCTTTTGGGTAACTCCCCGGGTCAATTTTTCCCCGATAGTTTTGGTTTTTATATATTTGAATGAAAAATAAAATTGGTTCATAAACATGCCTTAAATTTGGGAGTACATTTTTAGATTAACGGTGTTTCTTTAAATGACTCTTATGGACAAACATAAAAATATTATATAGGAAATTTTTTTTTTGTATTTTTGTAGTAATTGGCAGGAGCCTTTTTTTGAAAAAAAGAAATAATCCGTTTTCTATTTTACTATTTTTAACTTACTGTGGGCACGCCCCTGTGGTAAAATGTTTTTTTAGCTGACATAACGTTTTTGGGGGCATAAGAACACAGGGAAGGGAAATTTTTTAAAAAAACAAACTATTTTTGTGGAAACTTGAAATGTTCAACTATTTATTAGTATAAAAGTGAATTATTTATAATACTATCAAAATTACAGCTTTAGATCACATGACTATGGGCACATGAAATAATTTTTGTAACGTTTGTAGTGTAATGCTTTTTGTGCGGGTACTTTTTATGACAGCCACACTAAGAGGGTGATTCATTCGGGGTGACCCTTTATTTTTTAATCATGATTGGAAAATTTTAAACTTTGCTTTCCCATTATAGGATTGATATAGAAAATGCTGACGGCGTACCACGCGTCCCCGACAAAAAAGCCCCCTCCTAATTGTGTGAGTAAATAAGTGTTCAATCAAAAAAACACAAAAAAACTGATAAAACATTTAAAAAAAGACCAAAACTACTACTGTTTAAAAAATTTGACATTTAAATTCAAAATACTAAGGGAATCTTATTTGATAAAGCCAAAAGTTATCTACTCTACGGACACAAAAAACCAAAAAATAATTCTTTTCAATTATTTGAAAGGGGATTCCAAAACTTCCAAAGTGTTGACAAGCATATATTGGTGATTGACCCCAAAATCGACCGTGAAAAGGAGGGGGAGGGGGCAAGGGAGTTAAACGTAACTGGTAGCGTTCACCCCCACATGCCTAAAGAGAATGTTTACAAATATCAGAGGTTGGGGTAGTTAGAGGTTTTCCCCGTCCCACTACGTCCACCCGTGCTTTTTACCCCTTATTCCGCCCCCTGCCCCAACCCATCCCCCCCCCCACTCCCTCCCCCCCCTTGACATACTTTCCCCCCCCTAAGCCCGGGAAAAACCCCGGGGCATGTTTTTTCTTGGATCAATTATTATAATTAATTATTGTTAAAATTTAAATTTTTTTAAGATTTTTGTTAATTTAAATTTGGGAGGATAGAGTGTTGTAGTTTTTTTATTTATTGCTGGCAACGCCCGGGCATGTTTTGGTGTTATTAAATTAATTGGTAGGATGAGGGGTTTGGAGTTTTAGGGGATTGATTTATTTATGGGGATACAGTCCTTGCGTTGAGGGAGGAGGGCTCCCCCGAACTTGCGCTACGGCTGACAAGCCCAGAAAGAACATGGTTTCTGTACAAGGGTCTGACCCGGAACAAGCAGATCGTTTGGCATGCGGTATCAGGGGGGAGCGGAAAAACTGGTTTGGGCACTGTGAAACCTCGCCGGGCATGTTGGTTCTTGGATTAAATTTTTAATGATTGTTAGGCGTTTTTAACATAGAGCCCCCCCGGGCCTCGCGCTCCAGACTTTCTCCCCCGGGTGACCAAAAAAATGACGCACATCTCCAGCAGGGGCCGCTCGCACCTTTTGATGACCAACTCCCCCTTTCACTTTTTCCCTCCCCACCCTCTCCCCCCCCCTCGACCGGGTTTTTCTTTCCCGGTTTTCTCCCCCCCCCGTCATTTCCTTTGGGGGGGACGTACGAGCAATAACCTCAACCACCTTGAGGGGTCATTGTGTTTTTCAAAAAACACCTGAAGACAGCTCGGAAAACTCCCGTTAAACGCAGTTTCGCTTTACACCCATAAAATGGGCATGTTTTGGCCCAAGTCTATGACAGCCTCTCACACACACATGCAAAATTGTTGGGACTTGGAGGAGATTTTAAAATCATCCTCAACCATTAACCCCTCCTCAAAAAAAGTTGGGGTACTGGGCTCAACCTCTAACTGCGGGGGTGCTTTTCATGGGGGGTAATTTACTGTTCTATACTAAGTTAGTTTGTAAGTCGTGGCTGATAAACTGGTGTTAGATTGGATTTGAACCCGAGACCATCAAATTACTACGTGCCTACCAAAGCACGATTAGTTATTACTCCTTAATAGCGATAAACGCACAATTTAACGGACTCAAGTTAATAAGTCCCCCCGCCCCTGCAAGAGCGGACTAAGTACAAATAAATTAAATGGGGTAATCCTCTGTAATTGTATCTTATAACGAATTGAAAAAGGTATTTACTTAAAATTGCACGAACATAAAAATGACGACATGGTTTTGGGGTTACTATAGCAAAAAACTAACTATAAATATGGGGAAAAAGTGGAGTTTTAACGGTTGCTATACTAAATACGCTAAAGATCAGCTGCGAGCTTGTTCATTCGTGCACCATCTTTTCTGCAAGAGTGGTTTACATCCCCTAAAAATGGCATTGGGGGGTGTGAAAAGCACCCCAGAATTAATGGACGTTTTCCAATTACAAAGCTCAATTTTGGCCCCTTTTTAAAAAGATACCGTAAAAACATTTAAAATATATAAAATTTTTAGAATTGAAATAAACTATAATCTTAAAAATGAAAATTACCACACAATAATGTTGATTCATTAATATTTTCTTCCATATTATTTTTATTAAGGTTTTCTTAATTAATGCGGGGTTAGATTGGGGTTTTAAACGTAATTCAAAAAATAATGTTTTAGACTTTTTGAGGGCAGCCCCAATGCCCCAACATTTGCGAGAGTGGAAAAAAAGTCCATTTGGGACCCGCGTTTTTCTATCCATTTGTATTCATTTAGCATCGCTCGTAGTGAAAGTTCCGGGGTTTAAATTCCCCCTAGACAAAGGGGGTATTCCGTTTAAAATCCAATTTTTAAAAGGAAAAGGCCTTCTTTTCAACTATTTATGACAAATACATCCCTTGTAAATTTTTAAGCCCATAACCCCAAGCCTCAACATTTTCGAGAGTGAGAAAATAGTACCTTTAAAGCACCGAGGGGGTAGGTTTGGGCGACCTCCCTTTTTACCACCGTCCTTGTTCATTTGTGCGCGAGCACTTTTGCACCAAATTTTCTATTCATTCAACGTAAAGTGACCTGTAAGGTCAATTTTTAATAGGAATACCTTTTCTTAAATAGAAAAAATTACATCACACATAAGTTAATTCATTTTAATATTTTTCTTTCCCTATTTTATATTTCAAGGGGACTAATTAATAGGATAGGGTAGATGGTTAGTAAGACTGATTCAAATAAAAAAAATGTTTTTAGTACTTTTAAGAGAACACCCCAATGCACCCAACATTTGTGAGAGTGAGAAAAAAGTCCATGGGTACCCCCTTTGCTATCCATTTTGTATTCGTTTTTGCATCGCTCGTAGCGAAAGTTCCGGGTTAAATCTCACCCACGTGGACAAAGGGGGGGTTCCTGTTAGTCCCAAATTTTTAAAAGGGAAAAGCCTTACTTAAAAAAGAAAAGTTTTCCATATTCCCTCACATATTTATACGGTGTAATAAAAAAGCAGTTGCATTCGTCCATTTTTCACATCGTTTTTCTAAAACCCAAATTATTCTTCGGTGCCCTGGCATACATCAACCCTTGTGTACGCAATTTCTATTCATTCTGCGCCAAAAATTTACCACACAGTTTTCCCCTACAGGCATTTTGTTTTGCATGCTAAAAGCTGAAATTTGGTTTAAAAATAACCCCCGGGGCAAAGGGGGGGTTCCCTTTTAGTCCCCAATTTAATAGGAATAGCCCCCATTTAGCATAAAATTACATAAATACTCTCACAATTTTAAACGGTGTAATAATAAAACAGGTTTCTTCGTCCCCTTTTTCACCACCGTTGCTAAACAAACTTATTCTGCGCCATGGGGCTCATGCAACCAGTTGTGCACATCATTTAATTCATTCTGCGCCCAAACGACTCCACGTTTCCTGAACAGGCACAAGCGACCCGGCCCCTCCCCGTTAGGTTTAAGGTGTCGATGGGAAAGGTACTTACAGTATCGAATATGAAACGGTATTTAAAAATAAAATTTACCCCTCCTCTTTCCTACTAAAACGATATAATTATTTGCCCCGGGTTCAAACTGAAGGACCGCTTCCCCCAAGGGGAAGGGGTTTAGGTTCTATCCTGGAAAAAAATACTCCCAGGTTTATGACAGCACCCGCAATATGAGCCCAAGGACTAAAAACAACTCACCTATTTTTTTTGTTGGGGGGGGAGAGGTCGGGCTTGAAATCCGGTTTGGACGCACCCAGTTTATTTTTAAACTTTAACATAATGTTGATTCATTTAAATTTTTTTCTTCCTGACTTTCTAGGGGGCCTTTCGGGGGGGGCAAAGACCGCCCCAATGCACCCAAAATTGCGAAAATGGGGAAAAACCATGCGGTACCCCGTTTGCTATTCATTGTATTCGGAATGTATTAAAGTTTTAAACACCGTGATTTTTTTTTCCCAATTTTTACTTATAAACTAAAGAAAAGTTTTTATTTATGTTATCAAAAAAATATATATAAAAAACCCCCATGATTTTTTTTTCCTAGGTATTTAATTTAGGAACATTGTAAAGGGGTTTTCATTTTTAATAAAAAGATCGTCTGATTTTTTTTTATGTATTTTAAAATAAATTCAAATTCCTCATGGGTTTATTTAAGTACAAGTAACGAAACGGGGCTCGTCTGGTATGGTTCATTGACGAGGTTGGAGTTCGAACACTATATGACAAGTTCGCACACGTAATCTAAGCCACATGGTATTCTGGAGGGAAAGTTGGAAAAATAGCCTCAGCTTGATAGGCCAGTGTTCGAACTCCAACCTATCTAGTTTAAAAAAATTTGTCATCAGCTAGCTATCTGTACGCCTATAAGGTGTCTAGTTCACCTATACAAAAGCATAAGCCATGAGGTATTCGGAAATAGCCTCAGTGTTCGAAGTCAAACCAATCATGAGCGCCGCTTAGTAGGTATGAGGACGGAAAATATACCCGCATTTTCACGAAGTGTGCGGAAAAATACACCTTTGATCTACGTTTGCGGAGGGGGAGGCCGACACCTGGAATGGTCATGTACCAGAACGGGAATCAAGCCCGCGACCTCCCTGGCATTGGCAGTGACGCCTTAGACTACGCTACCAGTGATGCAGGTGAATAACAAACGCATACCGAGTAAGTTTGTTGATAGATACTGACCACAGGTAAAGTAGCTATATGCTAGTTTTGGTCTTTCTATCAAACAAATTAAATATTTAAGGTAAAGTGTCAAGTTCACACTCATAAGTGTACCCGCAGGGAGAATATGGAAAGCCTCCCGGCGTTGTTGAAGGAATCTATGGAGTGGAGTTGTTTAGCAAAATTATTAAAACTTATAATACTAGGCTAAGTGAACCGCAGGGACCAGTTTGCGGTCTCAAGTAAAACAGTGAAGTGACACCATTCGTCCTGATTCTTGATGCCCAAGATCAATCGTCTTGGGTTCTAATGTCAACATTGAAACCAGGGAATTTATCATGCAAGGGGGGTGAACCAGGGAGGGTTTTGCGAGCCACAGGTCTAAGAAAGCACTCCGATTCGAATCCTGGTCCACAGTTCCCAAACCCTTTTGGTCATTGGGGAACATTGTTTTTAGGGATAAAGCAAACCCCTGGGGGGTTATCAAACATGACAATTTTTGTCTCATACTTATTTAACCAGAGCTTCTCACAATGTTTACTCAAGTCTTGAGATATGCTGGTTTGCCGGTAAACGGAAAGGTTGAGTTTAGAATCTCGTCCAAGAAACTTTGTGGGGGAGGGGTCCCATCCCGTCTTCTCTTCTCACTGATGTGGGCTCACTTCCTCCAAACAACCCTCCTCATCCATCAAACAGATATAAATGTTACTAGATATACTAAAAGTCCCAGGTTCGATTACTGCAGTGGACAATGTCTTGTAACCTCCTAAGGTGAGAAAGAGAACAACCGGTAAAATTATTGTTTACATTCCTTGAAAGCATGCGAGTAGTCAATAACCATCGATAGAGTAATAGCTTACATTTACCAATCTAATATCGTTATTTCTCACAGTAATCTCTTCACCGACCACTTCCAGGAAATATAGAATCTGTTATAGTGCCCATAAAGCATTACAAAACCCTAATGTTTGATAAACACTCTTCTCTAGATATTTATGATCCTGTTCAGGGTTTGAACCCTGCGCCCTTTGAACGAGCTTTAAAACACTATGTCGGGGGTCCCGTGGCACACGTAGTTGGGCCCCATTATAGACCGTTTTAGGCGATCAACATCTCGATGTTGACCATGCGACACAACTATAGCAGGAGGACCAGTTGGCAACAAGAGTTAAACACTACGCCAAAGATTATAAACTCTGTTACCTACTACACTTTCAGCGTGAGTTATGATATCTGGCGTTTAGGTGAGAGAATCTAGGTTTGACTCTGGAGCACAGAACAGATCACACGAGTCCTTTACCGGTGGTAGATGGCGGGGGGGTTCGAATCCCTGTTACGTATAAGTCGACAAAGGCCGCTGATGATGTCCCCGGGCATGTTGCGACATGTTGATTGCTAATTGATGAGTGATTATTTTAAAATAAAATCCCTAGAATATGTTCAGCCTTTTGGGCGTGGAAATGTTTGAACCCTGACCTCCGCAAACCCTTGAGCAATATTCATAATACCAGGAGGGTGTTTAATATATTAATGTTACGCAATACAAAAGAAGTGGAGTTAGACTATACAAATGCTTGTTATAATAATACTTTCTACGTATTTCAGACAATATTGTGACGTGACAAATAATCATAGTCACATGCTCCTCTCAGAACTGTTGATTGCACCATTTTTTCACACCGTATTCTCGAGGGAGAGCTGGAAAATTGCCTCAGCTTGATAGGCCAGTGTTCGAACTCCAACCTATCTAGTTTTGAAATTTTGTCATCAGCTATCTATAGGACTATAAGGTGTCTAGTTCACCTAAACACATGCATGATAAGTCACAATATCTTGTGATAGCATACCCACATCTGCATGGAGGGAGAGTTGGTGTTCAAACAATCATAAAGGGCAGTGCCTGGACACTTGACTCTGGAGGGTCAGACAGACATGCTAACGCCTCACGGACAGCTGATTCATTAGGCGTCTTGACCATTGACACTAGCCAAGCGACATAGATAAATAAAAACTCTATTAACAGGCAAATACAAGTCTCAAACTTCCCTTCACAGACAGAGAAAAGAGAGAGAGAGCGATACATTCTTTCTGGACACTTAGCACAGTGATGAGAAAGCTGCTGCCTCCTTTATAGTAGCATTTTTTCCTTCACCATTTTTTAAAACATAACTTATTCTGAAAAAAAATTTCACCTGGACACGGGAATCGAAAACCCCGGAAACTTTGACTTACATATGTTCTTAGTACGTTTACTGGTTTGTTCACATTAAGGGGGTAAGATATACTCGTAATTATATATTATGGATTAGATGAAAAAATTCAACCCTTTTAATTTCTCTTTTGGGTAGAAAACTAAGTCACAACAATGTTGGCGTCTCCTTCAGGTCTTTGATTCTCCAGCCGAGGATTTAAAAATAATAACGACATTTTATTGCTAGTTTTTTTTTATTGACAAACAGCAATTGATTAATTTAAAACATTCATAACAACAACCAGCAAAATTATTAAGGTCTTTTGATCAATACATATAAGGATAATTTTTATATTTTTTTATTTGCCAGTACAGTCCTCCGCCCACCTGATTTTTTCTAGTCAATTAGTTGTTTGTATATATATTTTAAAATTTTAATAAATTGTTTGTATATATTTTTATTTTAAATCTAATAAATTGTTTGTATATATATTTATTTTCTTTCTAGTCAAATATGATACACTGATTGTATAATTTTTTTTTTTTAAATCTATTCAAATATATATAATAAACTGTATATATATTTATTTTATTTTAAATTGAAACCATCTTTATTTAGTACCGAGGCCACTACTCCCGCCATATTGTAAATACTCACAGTATACTTTTCACTGTGTGTAAATAAATATTGTAAACAAAACCAGTTATTGCTTATACTAATAATTATATATTGTAAATATTCACGGTATACTTTACACTGTGTATATACTTTTTCTTTACTAAATACATATTGTAAAAATTGTTATGTTTGTGTTTTAACGTCTACACCTCCCTCCTATCCTATAAATACAAGCTCATATAGCTTATAAGCTCAGTTTCAGTGCATGGTAACTCGAAGTCCTGATGAATTAAAATCACAGATTGAGTATGCATGCACTTACATGATTGAAGCAGCTTCTTCTTTCCGCCACAAAGGAAGTGGTGGGTCCGAGGACCGGGTGAAATACTTAGAGCTAAATATATTCCTTTGGGTGATTGCAGCTATATTCCATTACCAGAAGAGTTGATTAATAAGAATTCTCTAATTAATATAAGAAATGCTGACAGTAAATGCTTTTTGGAAAACTACGCTCAGTTCACCCGACAGAGACTCGAACCTCGATCTTCCCAGTCCTCAGCAGCCGAGCTCAATACACCAAGCGCTTTAACCAACTACGCCACTGAGGTGGGTTTTTGTATATGTTAAATATATTATTTTTGTGAAGTGGAAAATTTGTTTAGCGTAAATGTTACATATATTATGTCCGCATAAATAGTTTCATATTTAAAACATAACATAATTTCAATATCCTCATAAGTGTATTACTTGTGATTTTTTTTGTTTAAGTGTTGCGGGAATAAATATTATAAAAACTGTTATGTTTTGCGTTTTTACGTCTACACCATCTCTACTATCAAAGAAGCTACGTCTCAAGCATTATGAGTGTAAGACCGTCTAGTTAAGTACAAAGCCCGTTCCCCCCTTAAACCAGCATTTTCAGTCATACAGGGAATCGAAGCCTGGACACGTGGCGCGGCGGACAGACATGCTAACGCCTCACGGACAGCTGATTCATTAGACGTCTTGACCATTGACACTAGCCAGGCGACAGATTAACAGGCAAATACAAGTCTCAAACTTCCCCTCACAGACAGAGAGAGAGATCGATATATTCTTTCTGGACACTTGGCGCCGCGGGTAGACATCCTATCACTTCACACGCAGTGATGAGAAACAAGGACAGGGGTTCGAATCCTGGTCCACTGGATGATTGCCACCTTATTTGGGGGGTTAGGGATTTTCCAGCTCAAAGGATCATATTTGACATAGGTTTGGTAGCAACATAATTACATTATTTTGAAAGGACATGGAAGTGAACCCCCAACTTTTGCACGGAGAGTGAGACAGGGAAGCACCTTACGGGAATTCGCTCTCCCAGAAAAAAACATCATGACATTTGGCTAATATAGGGTTTTGAACCCTGGCATGTGTAAGACCGTCTCTTTGCTTCAATTGGTGTACTAGTTCCCATTCCCCGCTCTTAAACCAACATTTTCAGTCCTACAGGGAATCGAAGCCTGGACACTTGGGGGGGGGGAGGGGGGGATAGACAGACATGCTAACGCCTCGCGGCCAAGTGATTCCTTAGACGTCTTGACCATTGACCACGCGACATAGATTAACAGACAAATACATGTCTGCCTTCCCAGAGAGAGAGAGAGAGTTATACATTCTTTCTGGACACTTGGCGCAATGGCAGTCTTCCTAACGCTTTGATGAGAAAGCTGCTGCCTCCTTTATATGTAGCATTTTCTCCTTCACCATTTTAATACATATCATATTCTGAAAAAAAAAAAAAAAAATACACCTGGACACGGGAATCGAACCCTGGAAACTTTGGCTTACATATGTATCTTAGTACGTGTAATGGTTTGTTCACATTAAGGGGGTAGATAAACTCGTAAATATATATTATGGATTAGATGAACAATTCAACCCTTTTAATTTCTCTTTGGATACTGGAAACTTTGGCTTACATATGTATCTTAGTACGTGTAATGGTTTGTTCACATTAAGGGGGTAAGATATACTCGTAAATATATATTATGGATTAGATGAACAATTCAACCCTTTTAATTTATCTTTGGATAGCAAACTAAGTCACAACAATGTTGGGTCTCCTTCAGGTCTTTGATTCTCCAGCCGAGGATTTAAAAAATAATAACATTTTATTGCTAGTTTTTTTATTGACAATCAGCAATTGATTAATTTAAAACAACAAGCAGCAATATTATTTAGGTTTTTTGATCAATACATATAAAAGATGTCTACCATTTAGAAAATGAGTAGGAGTCAATTTTATTGACAATCAGCAATTGATTAATTTAAAACAACAACCAGAAATATTATTTAGGTCTTTTGATCAATACATATAAAAGATGTCTACCATCTAGAAAATGAGTAGGAGTCAATTTTATTGACAATCAGCAATTGATTAACTTAAAACAACAACCAGCAATATTATTTAGGTCTTTTGATCAATACATATAAAAGATGTCTACCATCTAGAAAATGAGTAGGAGCCCTTTCCAAATTAATTGAAGACACGTTGAGAGGCGCTAGAGCGTATATTGACAATTTGTCTCCACAGTTTTTAACTGGCAATCTTCCTCTTCCAACAAAATCAAGCACAATAACATTAGGTTCTGTCTCTTCGCTAGCACAACATTATAACGTTTGTTTTTCTCAAGTTCGTTTAAGCACTTGACACGGTTGTATTCCTCTTTCTCGATCAGGTCTAACTCCCTGCATAATACCTCCTCGTCCCAACAGGTATCCTGGTGAGCAGCATTTGGAGGTGTTTGATGACATTGAATTTTGTGTCGAATAAGATTGGAAAGCTTTGCGTAGGATCCATCACAAATGTTGCATTTAAACGGCATAATGTCAATTGGAGATGCAGCAAAAGAAATAAACACTCGCTCTACTCACAAACTAACCTTTTTTCAATATTTCACCACTAGCTCCGATGACAGCAGCAGAGTACGTCTAGTTTATTAATTCACTTTTAAACATCACACTTTGTCCTCCGAGATATATCATACAGCGTGCTTTAGATTTAAAGCGCTAACAATCCAAATAATAGATTGACTTTGGAAGGAAAACGTTATCGAAACTGCCCAGGCTGAGTATGTAGTCGGCGGGCGTTTCACCTATAATTTTAACATTTGAATAATTTTTGTAAAGTGTTAAATCCTCGAGATTTACAGATTCTTCGGATTTTACCTCCTCCTCCGGCGGTGGTGGGCGTGCAGGTGACCCTGCTGACTGGTAGACAGACGACTCTGACTCTGGATACGCCAGTGAATCTGACGCCTCGGACGGTGGGCACGCAGGTGACTCTACTGACTGGTAGACAGACGACTCTGACGACGGGTACGCCTGTGACGTCTGGTAGGTAGACGACTCTGGCGGTGGGTACTCTGGGGCTGGGTACGCCTGTGACTCTGGGCTGTGTACGGCTGTCTCTCTGGGGGCGGCGGCGGCGGCGGTGGTGTGAAGTACGGTGACGGGTGGTGTGGAGCTCGGAAGGGCGGCGGTGGGAGGTCGGGGTAACACAGCTACCACGTCCCCCTTGCGGAAATTGTAAACGGCGTACGTTACATCACACATATACGTTTCCATGATTCTCTCGTAGGGTAGTACTTCCGTCGCTCGTATCGTGTGACAGGTAGAGTCACAAAACTCTATGTAGCCTCGCTCCTCTTACTTTGTAAATTACCTGTCTATCACACACCGCGACACTTGTGAACATTCTCTCCCGTCATATAGGCACGCCCCTCCATCGTATGGCCCACAAACATTAAATTAATATAGCCGGATCGAAGCATGGTGAGCGTACCTGAGAGCTAAACGTTCTGTAGAGTCCACTATGCTCCGCTGCCGTTGTTGTTAACTGCCGTGTCTCTTAAGCGCGTTCAAAGTTCACAATGGTAGGTAAACCGGGCTTTACTCCGGCGCAGGTAAATACCAGTTTTTCTTTATTTAACTCACACACGTCTTCATCTGTAAGAGTGCCAAACCTGCAGGGGAGAAATACAGAAAACTCGCCGTCTAGATAGGCTATTAGTTGTCTCCCGAACTTTGTATCGACGGATTTTAATTTATTAACCGAGTACTTTTGATCTACGGCTAGATCGCACAATTTGACGGTCTGCACGGCGTCGACGATATTTACCAGCTGCTGTAACTTGTCCATATTGGCCTGCTCTACAAATGTTTATAAATAGACAACCAAGTGGGCGCCCCTCTTTATAGCCACCCCCTCCCTCGTTTGACGTCACACGATATATTCTTGTCTCAACTTGTCTTGTCTGCCCGTCAACCTGGCGCTCATGTCGATGACCTCAATATCTAGGCTTGTCTCAACTCGTCTTGTTGTGCCGACATTTCTGGCGCCAGGGTTGCGACATAACACGCGATGATTACGTCATTGGGAAAACCCAAGGTTCTCGAGGTCACGATATATTCTTGTCCTGACTTTTCTGTCCGCCAACCTTGGCACCATCATTCTTGTCTTGATGACCCGCCAAACTGTCGCCATGTATTCAGCCCTGATATAATATTTACGGCCATTACTTATGTACGGAAACATTAAATTTATTTGTTGTTGTTTAAGAAGTATCGGGGGGTCGAGTACACGTTATGGCAGTTGGAGTTAGTGGATTGATATCTCGCTCGGGGGGATGGTGGTTTTATACATTTTCCTCACACCACATAAACTCTAGAAACATTCAACCTTACTCCTCCGGTCCGTGACGAATACACACATCCGTCCACTGTGAAAGACGCTACCAAACAAACAATTTTAGTAGACTTTTGTGCCGGGGATTGCTGCCCCTAATTGTGGATTCCGTGGCCCCTGATTGTGCATGTGTCAGCTAGAGTTTCGACATAAAACGCAATGATTACGGCATAGGAAAAAACCCAGGTTGTCCGGTCCGAGAGCTGTGGGTGGAGGAACATTTCTACATCCATGCATTTCGACAGACGCTACCAAACAACCAATTTTATTTAGACTTGTGACGGGGGTAGTGGCCCCTAACTGTGGATTCCGAGGCCCCGGATTGTGCATAATTAGAGATGCTAGAGTTGCGACATAACACGCAATGATTACGTCATAGGAAAAACCCAGGTTGCCGAGGTCACGATCTATTCTTGTCTCAACTTGTCTTCTCTGCCCGCCTACCTGGCGCCAGTGTTGGGGCATAACACGCAATGATTACGTCATAGGAAAAAACCCAGGTTGTCCGGTCCGAGAGCTGCGGGTGGAGGAACATTTCTACATCCGTGCATTTCAACAGACGCTACCAAACAACCAATTTTAGTAGACTTGTGACGTGGTATAGCGGCCACTAACTGTGGATTCCAGGCCCCTGATTGTGCATAATTAGAGATGCTAGAGTTGCGACATAACACGCAATGATTACGTCTTTAGGGAAACACCCAGGTTGCTGAGGTCATGATCTATTCTTGTATCAACTTGTCTTGTCTGCCCTTAAAACCTGGCGCCAGTGTTGCGACATAACACGCAATGATTACGTCATTGGGAAAACCCAAGTTATTGAGGTCACTTGTCGGCCCGGCAGTCTGGCGTCAGGGTGGCGAAGGAGGAGGGAGGTCTCGGGAACCAATTACCACACTCTACGACCAAGCACCATAGCGCAAGGTTCATGCTGCTTGTTCCGGGTCAGAGCCTTGTGACAGAAGAGCCAATGTTCATTCTAGGCCTGACAGCCGTAGCGCAAGCTTTGTGCCGAGCCCTCCTGCCGCAACGTCAAGGACTGTATGCCCATAAATAAACTACAACGCCCTAAACTCTAACACCTCTATCCTACCAAATTAATTAATTAACAACCAACATATCCTGCGTATGCCAACAATAAAATAAAAAAAAACACAACACCTCTATCCTACCAATTAATTAACAATAATTAATAAACAATCATTAATAATTAATTATCAAGAACCAAAATGTCTGGGGTTTGCCGGCTCTAGGGGAGGGGAAAAGTATGTCAGAGGTGGGGGACGGGGTGGGGGCGGGAGGGGCGGGAGCAGGGGGCGGAATAACGGTAAAAAGCACAGGTGTGACGTAGGGGGACGAGGCATCCCCCTAACTACTGTTGGGTTTTGTGGAGGGCGTAGGAAGCTACGTAAGCGATAGCAGAGTTCCTTACAGGACATCGCTGAACTAATTTAAACAAACTTTGGCACAAAATTACGTAAGTTAGATGTGGAATTTTAGTTTGAAAAAAATACGTACCTTTATTTGAGCTAAAATTCATTGTTTATATAGACAAAAATTTGACTCCACTCACAACGTAGAAAATGCAAAATTTTGAATCAATTTAATAAATTAATCAATAGGATGGTTTATAATATCATTCTATAGAAACATAGAAATATATTTGAACTACAAAATAAAAAAATACCACGTACTCCTGCGATATTTCATAAAACCCGGAAAAATGTACCAAAATAGGTGTTATTTTTGCTCTTTTTCTTCAGCCCAACAGTCCCACCTTCATGCAGCCTAAAGACTCCATTTTCACGACACGATGAACTCAAAGTTGAAGGCTATGAAGACAAAAATATCATCTTTGGGGGTGGAGCCTAAATTCTGTTAACTTCTAGGGAAGGAGTAAAAGCTGTTTAGGTTGAGGTCCTTGAGTGTCAATCATTTCCTAAAATCCCCCTTTTTTTGAGTGAGGTGAGGAAGGTAGCCAGCCCGGTATTTATGAGTCATTATCCTTCCCCCAAGTAAAGGAAGAAAGGACAGAAATAAACTTGGTGTCAGGTTTCAGATAAGCTTCTTGAGTTCCAACCTCCAATGTTCAAAACACTCTGGATGCTAATAGTTTAAAGTTTGCTTTTTTTTTATTTTTTCTAGGTACCCTAAAACACTTTAACAAAAAAAACTTCTCTAGTTATATATTTTTACTTTAAGTATTAATATTAGGAACAGCGTTCTTACTACCCGTTTTGGATTATACGCAATAGTTTAAGGTTTTAAACCATCGGGAACATATTTTACAAGAATTACCCGATCAATTAAAAAAACTTTTGGTTATTAATACCCCCTTCATTGGCCACATGGCTTAAGGCGTCACTCTTGACAATAGATTAGACTGCCAAGGCGGGTGAGGCCGGGCCTCGATTCCAATTAGAGGGACTGAGCGTGGTTTATCCTAAATAATTTTCCACTCTCCCTTTCCGCATTATAGTAATTTAGTATCCCGTAGAGGTAGAAATATATACTAAAAAGCTACTCAAAAAATTGAAATTCGATAAATAGTGTTATTACTGCATTCACTAGTTTAAAACCTTTCACCTAAAGAGTTGGGGGTCAGTTACAGCGATATCGACTGGTGGGACAAACCCGACACAGGACATTTTCTTTTAAAATACGTCCACCAGGGAATACAAAAACATAAATGTTGAAGGTTCGA
>JBCFYV010006545.1:0-11100 GCA_039000515.1 Timema cristinae
GTCCAACAGGCTGAAGTTTTTTGGGCTGACCAAATAAAACATGGCAGGGGGACCCAGTTTACCATATTTTGAATAATTTTTAACGACCTGCAGTTTTATTACATTTAATCAGGATTACCCTCACAATACTATAGCATACCTACCCCAACGTACAACAGGCTGAGTCATGGGCTGACCCCAAAAAAAAACATGGCGGGCCCCGACCCAAAATTTTACCATATTTTGAATAATTAACGCCTGAGTCTTAAAATCAATTTAGGAGACGTCACAATACTATTTGCATTTTCCCAACCCACACGTTTCCCAAAAGGCTGACGTCGGGCTGACCAAAAAAAAAAAACATGGCCAAGGGGTTTTTACCAAGTCACCATATTTTAAAAAAATTAAGGGCCTTTTCAGTTTTTAAAAAAACAATCAGGGTGACGTCACCCAAAACTATAGCATACCAACCTACACGTTTTTCAACAGGGTGACGTCAGGGCCCCGACCCTTTTTCTCCCTGAAAGTCAAATAAAACCTGGCCCTCACCCCACAGGGGCCGCTGTCAATATTTTTTTAAATAACAGTGACGGTTTTTAAAAATGAACATAGTACCCCTCTTACTAACTTAATTTTGGGTATCCACTTCATGAACGAGGGTAAACGACATCACACGGGGAAAAAACCCTTTCCCTTTTTTGGTTAAACATTGCAAAAAACTTTCATCTCACCCTTATCTGTCCCCCCCACATGACACGCATTGGGAAATTTTGACGAGGCCTGGTTTCTGAGCATCGGAAGTGAGGCTTTTTACCAGAGCTTTTTACTGGGAAACCCTCAACCCGTGTCGTGTTAAGGGGGAAATTTCCAACATTTTATCACCATTTTAAAAAAGGTTTTGAAATGTCGGGGGCCAATTTTGGGGGTTAATTTAAATGGCTTTTTTGCCCCTTACCACCCAAAATTTTTTTGCCTTTTGGAGTTTTATTGGGGAATTCCCTAGAGCTTCAAAAGCGATTGACCCCAAAGAGTTTTTTTCGTTTTTAAAAGGGTCTGAGTGTTGTATCTGTATTTCGGTACATTATAAGGTTTGGGGCCGGGGATTTTTGGGGCGCCATCCCTTTTCGCAAGAAATGGGTGGGAGGGTTTTTTTTGACAGTTATGGTTTTTTTACCCCGTTTTAAAGTCACATTTGGCATTTATAAAGCAAAAAAATTTTTTCCCGCAGTCCCCTAGCACGCTACAAACTTCAAAGCATTTGCATCCCGAAGGGTTTTTAGCCATTACTGTTTATGTACCTTTTTTCCTTTTTGCGCCCCGAAAATTCCGGGGGGGGGGTGAAAACTTTTTCCTTTTAAGCCTATTTTTTGGCCAAACAGACATACAAGGGCAACCCCCCGAAAAAAATTGGTGAGATTTTTCAACACACTTTTAAGATTGAAAAAGGGGCCTGCCACCCCCCCCGAAAAAGGTTTTTCGTTTTCCCAATTTTTGGGGTTTTTTTTTTTCCCCTTTTTAAAAGGGGCCCCTCCCGGCGGGCCCCCTGCCGACCAAAAAACCGTTTGGACAGTCATTGAAACGAAAAAAACATCATGGAAGGGCAAAACGTTTACCCGCAAAGCAAAAGCCGGTGAAGCCGCTCGCCCTCCCCCAGTTTTTCAACTCGTTCCCGCTGGACCAAAGTCGAACCCAAGGTTGGGTAAAACGTTGGCCCTGATTTTTTAGAACAACTCGACCCCCCCTTTTGTCTTGCTTTAAAAAAGTGGAAAGGGGAAATGTGCGGGGGTTTAATTTGTACAAATTGGGAAGAACTGAGCACCACAAAGGGCTGACATTATCAAAGGTTTTTTCGGGAACACGCAACCCCCCTTTTGGGGAAGATTCCCCTTTGAATAATCATGAAATCTTTTGGGACGCTTTTGTGGGTGACCATATGGGTTTTTCAAACACGAGAAACCCAAGGGCGCCCCCGGAACCCCCCCCCCAAAAAGTTGGGGGCCCCAATCTAGCACCTTTGTGGGGCCCCTCTTTGTGAAAGGGGGTGGGGCCCCCTTTTTAAAAATTTTCCGTCGACCGGGCGAGATTTTTTTGGGGGTCGACACCCTTCGACCCCAATTTCAACGTTTTTTGATTTTACACACTCGTCCCTAGATGTATGCGCACCGGGGAACAAAAATTCGGTGGATATTATCGTTTCCTAAAAACACCCCTTTTCGGGTGGGGGGGAAAAGCACATCAAAAACCCCGGGGTTCCTTATCAAGTTTTCCTTTTCCTACTTTTTTCACGGGCAATTCATGGGGGAGGGTATTACACGCTGGATTGTAACCCCCAAAAATAATTTTTTTCTAATGCATCTAAGAGACACTTTTTAGAAAAAACGTATGAATTGGAAAAATTTTTTAAGGCCCCTTTTTTTTTAAAAGTGTTTTGGGAATTTTTTATGTTTTGAGGCTTTAAAGTTTAATAAATTTTTATTTTTTTTGTTAAAAAATCGTTTTTTTTATTCACGCAAAACCTTTCTTTTCCGCCCTTTTCACGTTTTAAATGTTTAGTCTTGACTTGGGCGAGCCTCACCAAACTTTAATAGGGGCAACGACCCTTTGCTCACAGTTTTTAAGGTCACGATTATTCCTGTCTCAGGTCTTCTTGTCAAGCCCCCAAACTGGCGCCAATCCTTTTAGGGAAAACCCTTAAAGCGACATCATTCAAGGGGGTTTCGAAACTATTCTTTTTCCCACTGTCGGGTTTGGGTTTTTTTAGGGCCACCAAAAATGGGCCCCCCCTGTCATTTTGGGGAAAACACATTGCACTCATTTAAGGGGCACCCAACTATTCCTTGTCCTGACTTTTTTTTTGTTGACCCCCCCCCCCAAACTGAAGCCAGGGACCATTTATCACAACTCTAGACCCCAAACGGTCCGTCAGAGAGGTTTGTGCTGTTTGTTCCGGGAATTGAAAGGAAGAGTATTGTGGCAGGGAGCCATTGTTAATTCTAAAACGCACGCTGGCCATCAGAAGAAGCTTCATGCTCCATGATCCCTTCAGAGACAAGGAGGAATGCCTGACGCCATGGACTGCATGCCAATTAAAAAACACGTCCACTGTATCGTTCGCTCTGTGCTCGGCCGGCCTGTTGCACCATTCGACATCTATGCGCAGCTCCTGGACAAAGAGGATGCTTACTAGCGCTGGCAACCCACACTGTGCACCACATGCACTAAAAAAAACTCCCACACCGCCCAATCAATGAAGAAAACACCCTTTAATTTCAAAAAAAAAGAAATATTCATACATGAAAAAGCTTGAGACACATAAATAACAAAAAATTAAAAATCCCAACATTTTGGGAAACAAAAAACCAACAGTTGGACACGAAATGAGGTCAGGAGAGGGAGGGGGTCGGGACGGGGAAGGGACATTTCATTCACTCACTACGTCCCTGTGATGTAAAAAGAACTCGACTAATTGGGGCTCGCTCCCACGACCCCGAGCACCACTGCGTGGTGGCGTTCTTCGAACCTCCTTTTAAAACCTCACCCAAAATTCCATCCCACCTGTTTTTTAACGATTTCTCTATTTTTTTTATTTTTTGTTCCGTTCAGTCAGAAAAATTTTATAAAAAAAAGTACTCTCAGATTTATTTTATATTTTTTAAAAATCAATCACGTCTTGAAAAGGAACTTCTCCCAAAAAGGGAAACCCGTGGCCATGGAGAAATTGGGCTTTTTCGGGTATTAAATCACGTCACCCCTTTGGGAGAAAACCTCCCCCCCACAAAGGGAACCGTGGCCAGGGAGTTTTGTACTGGTTCTCACCGCACGCCACCGGGGAAAAATCCTCTCCGGTTTTCTTAAGAAGGGGCACGTTAATAAGTCCATCTGACATCGTTATTAAAGATGTTTATTTCGTTTTCTTGTTTCAGTCAGAGTGACTAGATTTTGGTTTTGTGCATGCCAATTTTGTTGGAAGCACAGAAAACTCAATTTTATTTAAGTCCTTCAGACTTTTTATTTGGCCCAAGAGACCCTGTTTTCCATTCTATAGAATACTTTGATATAGGGGCTTGACTCCATATGTAAAAGGACTTTGTCCAAATTATTGATATTCTCAATAAACCCATATTTCTCTTTTAAGTCCTTAAAAATACAAACTTTTTTTTTGGCTAACCAGGTTTTTCTATCCTTTTTCTTGGGCCTATTGGGTCAAAGGGGTTTTTAATTGTTGAAAACCCTCTTGTTGCCCGCTTCAGTGTGGGATTAGTTGGTTGTAAAGCGCAGAACTCACTTGTTTCCATTGGGCCGCGCGATAATACCCTTTTCCTCGCCGTTTTTTTGGCACCTATTGACTGAGTATTAGCTTGTATGAATTTAAAATTTTAGTGTTTAACCCCGGAAGTGGGTGCTAAATACTTTACTATTAAATTTTTTCTGTCAGTCCCAAATGGGAAAAAAGCCCGGGCCATAGTACTATTTTGCGTATACACCTGTAGTTAGCCAAAAACCAATGTAATAAAATAACCTTTCTATTGAATTTCTTTATACTATGCTCTTAAGGAATTTTCTTAGTCCCAACAAGCAAGCTACTTAAATTAAAAATGGTTAAATAATACATCGTATCTTTCCGTTAATTTTTGTTTATAATTACCTCACTTTTTTTTCTTTTAGAATATCCTGACCTTTGGACTGGCGTCATCCAGTTTTTTTGTTTTTGAACATTGCTCTTAAAAGCCTACTGCATTTTTATCTTACCCGTGTAACTGGTACAATTTTATTTTTGCCACCTAAAAGGGTAATTACTAGGGGAGAAAAGGGCCAACTCCTAAAAAAAAGGCACAGCAAAAAGCCGAAACAAACCTAACAAAAAAAACCCAAATTTCACTCACAAAGGGGGGGGGCTGAGTACAAACAGATAATGAAAAGAGGGTGAAATTTTAAAAAAATAAGTCAATTAGGGTTATGATAAAGAGCGCTTTCTTAACAATTTGAAATTTTTATGCGTTCTACAGGGGAATTTTTTGAAAACAGTTTTCGTCCATTTTAGGCTCCTCTCTCCCTTTATAGGGGCTATATTCTTTTTAAAAGGCTATTTTATCATTAAAGGCATGTATTTAAAGCCCTAATAAATTTTGAATGAGCTTTACCTGACTACCACCGCTAACATCACATGCCATATATTTGACGGTTTTTTTTATCATCAAAATAACAAATTTTGATATATTTAGAAGGCAGAAGAATTATCCGATTTTCCATATTTTAGAAATATCTTTTTGGGACCAAACCAAAAACTTTACTGTGCAAAAGTTCCGCCCACCAATTTTTTCCTCTCACTTAAATTTTCACTTTTTGCCTTGCTTTCATTTTATTGTATTTCCGGGAAATGTAAGATACCTTATTCTTTTATTGTCCAAAGGTCCGTTTTTTTCCTATTGAAAAAGGCAAGGCATTTTGGGGATTGAGGGCTGGGGAACCCTATTTAACAACCGGGGTACCACTAAATTTAAGCAACTCATACAACTATATTTATGTTCACAACGCAAAACGAGAGGACCCTTTTTGGTCGTTTCATTTTAGACAATAATAAAACAAAACCAACAGGCCCATGGCAATAGAAAATACAAAAACAAAAAAAATAGGTTTGCAAAATTCAAAACACACAATACACAACAACCACCCACCCCAAATAGCACTATTTTAAAAAGGGTTAAAGGTTTTTTAAATAGAACAGAATAATAAATAAACCTAGAAGCACTACTATACATTAGTCAATTGAGTAAATTTGGTAGAGGCACAGTTTTTGTATCACCCGTTTGAAACGCTGGATGACGTACGGACAGTAACACTCAAAACACATTGCATGACCCCCGAGGATTTCTTCCATCTCACTAATCCCACTGTAGAGGTGGAACATTATGGTCCTTCAAAGCACAACATCCCCCGGTTTTAAAATCGGAAAAAAAGTGGTCCCTTTTGGGAAACCCGTTGAGTTTTTCTTTAAACGGAAAAAAGCAATTTCCCAAAAACCGTTTGGGGGCATTGTGAACCTTGCCACCTAGCATTTGTACATGGAAATGTTGTGTAGTTTTGACTCTATATTTCGGTATAGGACCACCTATCAAGAAATGACCAGGTTCAGACTTTGAGGGTCACGGACGGCCGAAAATTGACAAAGAGGACGAGAATTGGGCAAGCTTCAATTTTGCCAAGACTGTCACAACTTTAAAAGGTTGACTTTGTTTTCCCCACAACACTTCATGTGGAATGTTATCGACTTGACACTCCCTTCCCAAAGGGCAACAAAGGGTGGTAAACCTGGGGGTAAAAAGCCATTGTATACCCTAAATATTTTTGCAAAACCAGCCACTTGTTCCTTAAACTTATCACCTAAAATAATCTAAGAAGCTCGAAATAATTATTTGCCCCTACAAAATTAGTCCATTATCACTGTAATATTGTTACTCCTTCCGATCTGGCAAAAAAATCTAAAAGTGCCCAAATGAAAGCCTTTTGTCAATCGCTTACCATTTCAATAGCATAGCCTTTGTTGCAAAACATATCTAACGCCATGAAAGCATTTACCTTGATCTTGTACGCCGCCCACCTTGACAAATTTTAAGAATGACCACATAATCCACACCACAGTTCATAAATGCCTTGCGACCCTACACGAGATTTTGGGGAAATGTCCCATCAGTTTTTGTGCTGCCCTTGCCTTTTTAAACCAAGCATTTCAACACTTGTGTACTATGTGGGTTACAACACTCTTGCCATTTTCCATCCAATATCTTTGTCTGAGAGCTGCAAATAACAACTGGGACCAGCATGAAGTATCTTAATCCATTTTGGTGATTAATCTTGGAATTTGGGGCTGCTGTCAAATTATAGGTCTTTTTGGTCTACCAAAACCCCAGCATTTGCAATCGACCCCCCCACTCGAAATACTGTCTTCGCCAAAGGGAAAGGGGGAAGATTAACAAAAGTGCTCTTTCCTCCAATTTCTTTAAATCTTTGAGATCTTTAACCTCTTTTGGTAGATGATCGTGCTGCTGATAAAAGATACAGAGTTGCTCGAAGCTCCTTACCGTTATCGACCGGGGGGATAATTTGTGTTTTCTGCATGGCTGTGAACAAAACCATAACTTATTACTCGTTGCAATCTGGTTATAATGAGAATCCTAAATTTTTCCCCAGAATGGGTTTTCACTGCTTATACACTGCTTGGCTCTTACTTCTGTGTCTCCTCCTCGGGAGTAATTTTCTTACTTGAGGCCATTGATCACCTTCCCTTCTTAGCCAATCGGCCCATGCCACCATTTTTTTGGTGTTGCAATGGTTTTTCTAGAGCGGGTTCCTCGGACAGGTGTCAACGGATTGCATGGTGTTGGAAGGTGTTCCCTCACAATTGATGTCAAAGGGTGAATTTCTGAGCCCCCTGTTTGCTACGAAGGTTTTCCCCCACTTGTAGGTTTGCTTGCCAGCCATCAAAAAAACCTGTAGAATCTGCCCCACAAAAGTATGTGTTTAACGATAAGTTAACGCAGCGGTCTTCTTTAAAAAGTCTGGCAAATAGTAAAGCCCCCAAATTTTCCAAACGAGGCAGGTATCTGCGCAGGGTCCCACCCGTGACTAGAAACAGAACAGTACGCTGAATCACCCTCTTTTTTGACAAGCGAAGATAAAAAACCAAACTCCAAATCCGCTCGGAAGCATCTGCGAACCCTTATTTGGACTTGGGTTTTTGTTCCAGAACTTAGCCAACGTGGGATTTTAGGTTTTTAAGAGGGTATTTGCGTAGAAAAACTCCATTCTTCTTGCAGTTTTTTATGGGGAAGCACCTCATCCCACTGCAAAGGACATGACCATAAACACTGCCCTAAAATCTCTTGCAAGAAAAACTACTGTCCTAGAGACCAAGTGGATCGAAGATCGAAGCTATGAACTTTTACTACCCCTTTTTGTGTCTGGACCCTTTTGAATCTTCACACTAATCAAATTTAACTCATCCAGTGCGCATGCCAAACAAACCCAAATGTTTGCTTCCTCAGAATGGGTTTTACTTGAATGGTGTTCGTTTCTCTTTTCTGATCTGGATTACTTTTAAGTAGAAGGCTGATTTGCACACCATTTGGGAGTTGGAACCACCCCTTTTCTTGTTTGAATAAACTTCTGTAACTTTTAAACCCTGTGAAGATTACATGTCCTGTCAAAGTCAACCCTTATACATACCCCTTCTAATAGCTTCTGCGCTTCGGGATAATTAACGGATGCTTTATTAGCTAACTAAAAGAACGTCTGTTGCAATAAAGGAAGCAGATAAGTAACATATTTTCAGTTTTTTACAGATATGTTTTAAGATGCCCCGGGTTTTTTGACGCCATAATATGTTTTGTAAATTAAATTTTTGGGTTTAGTGAATTTTCTGTACATCTTAGTGTATCACAGTAATTGCAGTCATTGCTTTGAATTTTTCTGAAACTTAAACTATAGACTGTAATACTGTTGTAGGTGGGACCCAACCAAAGGGGAAAATATCTTTTAAATGATACTCCTCTTGATATTAGAAAAAACATCGACTCCCTGCCCTTTTTTTTTCGGCTCTTTCTTTGGAAACAGCATATAGGTAAGTATAACTTGGTTTCATAGTACCGCACTCTGCCCTTTGAATGGAATGAGGCATGAACAGCTTCATGGGCCTAAGCCCTGTATCCCCAAAAAACCCTTACAAAAATTTTCTTAAGAACTTTGTCCTTGCAAATTTTCCCTTTTCCAGATTTTGGATCGTTTTTTGGCCCCCCAAATAGGATTCACCCATGGGGCGGGGTCTGTCCTTCCGAGGCAAACGCCGACAAAGCGCCGTTTCATCCCTTTTTTTTATTCTCAATAAATCTATTCGCAATACCTTTCTCGTCATGCAGGGGAAAAAACCCAAACTCTTTTTTTTTCCCCAAGCCGTGCAGCTTTTCTCGCTTAGGTTAGGCTCATTTCTCAAAAAGAAAATGGGAAGCTAGGGTTTTTGTTTACAGACTCGTTTGCACCCTTTCCAGCAAGAATCCAACCCAATTCTGTCTCCTTAGTAAGATGATTTGATCACGTTCCACCACCCCCCCTTTTAAAAGTGCAGGAACAAAATTTAAACCAAAAACATGTCTAATCCAGGGGGGGTGAAAGATCATCTGCTAGCTTAATGTACAGGGATAACCCCCAATAATTCTATAGTGTACTAGCATAGAAAACCCGTAATATTTGGAAGTACAATTAGCAATTTTTCATACCGAGACTCTGAAAAAACCTTTAAAATTAATTGTACGCTACCTCTGTGAACCCTTCGCAAGTCATTTATTCCCAAATTGGGAATAGGTACGCCAAAGTCGGTTTTAAACCCCTGGGGAAGTGACCCGTTATGAAGTTCACTGGAACCCCAATCCAAAAAATACTTTTGCAAGGGAGTGTGACCCAGGTTTTCCTTGACCTTGATGATCATGTAGACAATAACCTCGAGTTTGGCTTCCTATTTGAGACTACAATAGCTGCCTTTGGGAACTTAAACAACTTATCTGATTTTTTTCACCACCAGACACTTTTTGGACAGGCTTCATGTGTCAACTATTTTGCTTGGCCTAACTTTGTTCTTTTGCACATTTCGGCAAACGTCGTTTTGTTGTGAAGCAATGTAGGTGGGGATCCCAAAATCTTACTTTTTTCGTGCTGGACACTCGTTTACACTGTGACCAATTTTTTTAAAACAGTTGAAAAATAACCCTATTTGTTTGACATATTGCGTCTTATCATACAAACTGGGATGCAAAAAATCTTACTTTGTAAATATTGTGGGGGGTTATTACCACAGTACGGCACGGCCTTTGTAAGTGCTAAAATAGGCACTGGTGCGGTGAGGCACCCGTCCCCCTTCTAATTTAAAAACCTTTTGCCCAAATTTTATATATCATTATTTAAAAGGCCTAATATTTTTTTTTAAAGCCGCCTTTTGGGGTTCCCAAAAAATTTAATAAACAAACTAATGTTGGGAAAACTTTATCAGAAATTTTAACTTCCATTCCGCCTTGTCATAGCACAATCCTTTTGTGAATAGATGGCAAGAAGTATTCTGAAAGGGTTTGTCAAGTTGAGGCCCAATTCCCTTTTTCAGTGTTAAGAAGGTAAAATTTCACGCATATTCCTTCCGGATGGGGTTGAATACTAGCAATTGCCTATATGGGTAATCATAAACTTTGTTTTTGGTATTTACCCTTTAAAGTACCTTCCACCCCCACTGAAAAATTTATCCTCGTAAGGGGTAAGTTTGTATTAACGTGTGGCCGACCTTAAAGGATGACACAAGATACTGAAACTTTTGAATTGTAGGCACTTTTTCCGTTCTCATGTACCAGACCTTGAAAAATGTCCCAAATGTTGTCCATTTTTTTTATTCGCCACGAAAGTACTAGTTGGTCATTGAGAACAATGGTGTAGTCCTTTTTCTACATCCCTCATCCTAATTATTGAATATAAACTTGTAATGAAGTCTTTCAAGAAAACGTTTTTCATAAAAAGGGGGAATTTGGGGGTTTGAATACCCACGTGTATTTTTATTGGGGTTTCCACTCCTCTCCAGCAAATTCGGGACGCTTACTCTTAAAATTTAAAAATTTCTCATCCCCACTCCATATAGTAGTAATAATTGTACATGTGCGAAAACAAGATAGCTGTAAGACCGGTGATAGAGGAAAAACCTACCTTCTAAAATTTTTGCTTTATATCATAAAATTACAAATACTGTTGTTAACAAAATTTACCAGACCCTTATTTCAAGCCTTGCGCACACAACGTGGGTTGGAAGCGGGAGTTTTTGGGGGGAATAAATTGGGGGGGATTGAGGGGTCACAAACCCAAACCCAAGCGATTCGCGGGATTCAAGGAAGGAACCAGCAGGGGCCCCGGGAAAAGGAAGGTTTTTTTTTCTTGGGGCTGGAACATTTTAAGGGGCCCTCCCCCGAATATTTCTCAAGTAAATTCAAAACCCAGTATACAAAATACATCTTTACCCCCAAATTTGGTAATTTTTAAATAATATAGAAAAATTTATAATAAAATTTTAAAAGAAAACGAAAAAAATAACCCAATTTT